>JACCIB010000854.1:0-77621 GCA_018906965.1 Philotrypesis tridentata
TATTGGCTTCTTTATAGTAACACTCGTTCTTTTCATCTGAATGGCTACCAAATTTTCATCAAAAATAGCACAGCTATGAAAATTTGGTTGAGCTATTCGTGCTTCTGCTCCATATCTACCTGTAAATTTATTAACCAATCGTACATTTACGCGAGATCGCTCTCGTTCGATACACTTACCATAGACAGCGTTTATAAGTAATTTATAGAAGAGTTTTTCAAATTCATTTTTGGCTTGCTTTCTCTTCTCTGTATTTAGTTCCACATAAGGTTTGAGCCAAGCCTTTTGCTCAAATCTTAAAAGCCTATGCACCTTTTTTAAATGAAGTCCATTATCTAAAGCTTGTTTTAGTGCTCGATAATGAATGACATATCTTGTCTTGTCATTTAATGTAGTTAGCAGTTTCTTCTGCTTTGAACCAGGTAGTGTTTGGTGTTCTGCACAAAACGGTAAATCTTGATGATCATCGTGTATTTCTTCAGGATACTCTAAGTCCACTTCAGCAAAATAACCTGTATCTGAATCTGCTGATTCATTAAAAAAGTTTGGATTCGACTCATATTTTATCCACTCAAATTTTCCAACTGGCAAACGTTGTACCATTGCCCATCCATAAAGATTATTAATATCAAAGTATAATAGCGTCTTTGTTTTTTGAGTTATATTATCATAAGAAGAACCCATGTACGGATTGTTCGCCTTACCATATCGATTACAATACTGACTGATTCCACCTCGAATACCTGATTCGATGAACATCAGCATATCGATATCCGTAAGAAGTTCTAATTCTACCTTTGTCATTTTAAGTGCGGCTGAAAATGTTAATCCAGGCGTAGTATAAAAATGAGCTGGACATAATCCATAGGCACTAAGAGATGTTTCTCTAAAACTTTCAAAGACGTCAGCTAGTAGCAGTACATCTGTTTTTAAATAGAGATCTGAATACTCTCCTAAAGTTGATATATTCAATTTTCGCCATACTTTACGAGCGTGATAATAGTCCTCTTCTGCAATATGAGAATCTGTAAGCTTGTTATAAAAATCATCCTTTTCTGGCAGTCTTGTAGCAGTTAGTTTATCTAATCCATCTACAAAATCGTAAGGAAATACACCTTTTCTTATGAGAAGATCAATATTTTCATCTGAATAACCATCTAATTGAAATTCCGTAACTGCTATCGGTACGTTTTCCAGATATGACGCAAGTTTCTCCAATGATGATGGTAGAAAACGCCATGAATCTATAAATCTAAAACTAATATCACTTTCATCGATATATTTCGTAAATGAAATATATTTTTCCTTATTATGTGGTATTACGCTGACTCGTCCTTTCAGTAATGAAGAAGTAGCAATCTCTTTCAAAATGAAATGAGTATCATAATTAAGATTATGAAAAATTACTGGAATAAATCTTGAGTTCTGGTAATTCAAATTACAATAATTATGAGCTGCACCTCTGAAACTAAAGAAAAGGTATGCTATTGAGTAAAGAAATTATTTTATTTTTTCTATACATATCACATTAAAAAAAGCTTACCGTCCTGTGAGATGACAATGATCTCGTACTGCTAGTTGATCTGATTGAATAGGTTTCCGACAAATATGACAATTGGTTGACCTCCGAAAAGATAATTCTTCCAGATCTGTAAGTTTCATTGGCTTTGGATTTTTATAGAGTTGTTCAATTTTTTCTGCAATTGATTTCAGTTCCTTAACAAACCATTCTGCAGCTGTTTCTTCATCAGAATGATTTTGTCTGTATGATCTACAGCCAGATAACGTGTCGTCATAGCTACATTTTATATGATATCCTACACTGTACGCTTCATGAAGTTGAAAAGCATTCTCATTTTCAGTTGGTTTCAATAAACATTCAAAATCTGCATAGATTACCAACGGCACTTTTTCACTTTTTTTATAATCTTCAAATTTAAGAATATTGTTCTTAGAGTCAGGTAAATTTATTCTACAAGTATTTATATTTTTACAATCATTTTCATGATTTTCAAATCCCTCTTCACTATAAAATATTTGCAAACATTTGTCACAATGATAAGATTTTTTATTAGATTTTGAAACTTGAAATTTTAAAAGTCGTGACATGCTTTTTATCCACACATAATGAAACCGAGGTAGTCTTTCTTCTTCTTCTTCACAATGATTTTTTTCTTCATGTTCGTTTATATAAAAATCTTGAATAAGAAGGAGATTTACATGATTCTCCTTCTTTTCGGTTGTAATGTAACAAGGTGACACTTCATGTTTCTGACCATACATCCTAAGCATATACACGTTCACAGAAATATTATTATTAAGCTTTTCAAATTTTGAAACATCTTTTACTTTAACTGGAAATTCTATATCACCAAAGTTAAGCTTATTTGTATGAGCGAGGTAATTACTCAATCTATGAGCGTTCGTTGCACAAGGATATAACGCTGAAAGTATGGCATACTTAAAGCATTGATTATCATTGTTGTGAACATTGATACATGCTTTTTTCACTTCTATAAATTTTGGAAGTGGAATGTATGAGTTTCCTCTAAGTGGTGTATATTTTTTTATATTTATACATAAACTTATAATACTCTTTAAAGTCCATCCAGAATCCTTTTCTTGAAATTCTTCTAATTGTGTAAGAATCGGATCTTTGATATGCTCTTTAAACCATTCTTCTAAGTTTGATGATGTATAAATTGCAGAACTTTCGGTAGTAAAGTATTTTATATCTACCATTTCCTCTCCGTTCTTCTGCATAGAAAATTCTGAAATGAAATCAGAATTAACTTTTACATTGATATAATCATTTATGCTTTCTTGTACTTTTTCTTTAAAAATCTGTTCTGCATCTATCATAAAACTTTTAATATCCTTGTGCTTTATATTTATTATTACTCCAGATCTTATACGATTTTGAAATGCTGAGTCCACATCACGCCACTCAACTCTAGCTTCTATAGTTTCTATGCTGCCACCTTGTTGAAGTTTTTGTTCAAACTCAACCTGTATGCAGGATAGGTGGGTCATGCAAGTCTGACATTTTTGTTTCTCTCCTCTCGTAAGGTTAGATTTCTCTATCTTATCAGTCAATTCCTTTATTGTGGAATTGCACACATCTAACCAGTAATGAATATCCTTGCTGCTCAGTTCATGAATACTTTTTAAGCTATCGCGAAGGACTTGTACAAATCGTTCAATCAGTTCGATTGAAGCCATGTTTAGTCACAAAAGTTTCTTCTACACTGCTGAAAAATAAACTGGTTTGTACAAGAAAATTTTCGCCCTCTTGTACCCAAAGCTGCTGGAGGAAGTAGTGGGGGTTTGAACCAATGGCAGAGAAGATTTTCTCTCAAACCAATAAAAATAAAAAGGAAAATTTTCGAGGGGAAAGGGAAAAGTTTTCGTTAAACCAATCAGAGCTCGACAATTTCTGTTCAGCCAATGGTAAGCAGTTGAAGAGTGGGGGGGGGGGGGGCTAGACACATTCCTAAAGAGCAAGATGCTGAGTTTCATGCTTTTAAATTAGGATGCTAGATCATTCGTTTTCATTCTCGAGTTTACTGTTGACTTGGGAAGAACTAAAATATGGCTAGAACGCGCGATTATGACACAATGTTTAGAAGTGTTTTATTACCTTGTTCCGAAGAGAACGTTTATGTCTGCGATATTCAAGGATTCCAGAGAATCGCATCCGATTCTTATATATTGAAAGAAATTTGCTTTGTAAGTTTGAAAAGAACTGCTTTTCCGACTGTTTACCACTTTAAGCCTCCAATAAGATGGGAAGAACTTACTGAAGAAGAGAAGTGTACAGCAAGTTGGTTAGAAAAATATCACCATGGATTGCCTTGGGATTCTGGAGATATTCCGTATGATCAGCTGCAAAAAATTTTTGAAATCTGCTCACAAGGGGTTCAAAAACTTTATGTAAAGGGCGAGCAGAAACAGCAATGGATAAAAAAATATTTACCTCATGTGTAAGTAGATAATTTTTCTGATACTTTTCTGATACTTTTCTGATACTTTTATCATACTTTTCTCATACTTTTCTGTTACTATATTAAAGTATCAGAAAAGTATGAAAAAAGTATCAGAAGAGTATCAAAAAAGTATAAAAAGTTTCCTGTTGAATTTATAATACTTACGTAATATTTGAATTTATATTTTCATATCCATTTCCAATATAGAAAATTATGGCTGCAGTTTTCTTCAGGAAATCCACAGTCAACATCATGGATGTTTTAATCACTGCTTATGTAAAAGAAAACGACCTGTATGTGCAATTTCTAAAGCACTTTCTATTAAAAACTGGTTAATAAACTATTTAAATAATGTATTTAATCGCGATGAAGTGGACTATAAAAAATAAAATTTTGCTTATTATTGATAATATAACGATGTACTTATTTGTAGTATTAAAAAAAAAATCTGTAACAACTCGAAACGTCGGCAATAGAGAGAAAAATATATTAACTCGAAGAGATGCATTGTTGTCTTTATTTACCAAAATATTCACTAGTTGGGGGGGGGGGGGAGTGGTCTATTACAAAATCAAATTTTTTTAATTAAAGAAGATTATTTTATTTATTATTATTACTAAATTTTATTTATTACTTATTATTATTTATGATTATTATTTTAATTAAACTTAATACAAAATAAAATTAAATGATTAAAAATTACCATTGTACAATATATTTTTTACAAAATATTTTTCTATTTCTTTTTGTACCGTTGATGTACATCAATCGGATCAATCATAAATTCTACATCTATTATGGAAGGCATACTTCGCTGATGATGCTGTTGTTGTTGCTGTTGATGCTGTTGTTGATGCTGTTGATGATGCTGTTGTTGATGTTGTTGATGCTGTTGTTGATGCTGTTGATGTTGCTGTTGAAGATGCTGTTCTTGATGTTGATGATGATGATGTGCTGGCTGATGTGCTGGTGGTGGCGGTTGATGTGCTGGTGGTGGTGGCTGTTGATGTGCTGGCGGTGGAGGTGGTGGTTTTTTCAGTGATAAGCTTCGACGCTTATCGCTGCTCTCTTTCGGCTGTTCAACAGCCTTAGCCTCCTTTGGCTTATCATCAGCCTTTAATGGGCTGCGACGTCTCACATCTGAAACAAATTTCATAATCATTTTTTAATATATTTTATATTAAAGAATAGACTTAAATATACGCATATTAAAAAGTTAAACCTTACCGATTTTTTTGTTGTCACTTCTAGAGTGACTACTGTTTTTAGTGCTTTTCGTCACAGTGGTGCTATTCGTCACAGCATATGGGACACACTCTTCAATATTAGCTTTCTGTGGTTCCTGCACGACTGCATCTGAGAAAAAAAATTTTAATTAAAAAAAAAATTAAATATAAAAATTGAATCGACCCTAGTAGAAACTTGTTGATAAATTAGCTAATTTATCATTAAGTTTCTACCAGGGTAGATGTATTTTTAAAAATCGGTCGCAAGGTTCTTACCTTCACTTTTCCTTTTTCTGCTACTGCTGCTACTGCTGCTACAGCTACTGCTGCTGCTGCTACTGCTGCTGCTGCTGCTGCTGCTGCTGCTGCTGCTGCTGCTGCTGCTGCAGCTGCGGCTATGGAATAGGGTACGGTTACGGTTGCGACGGCTCTCACTACCGTTATCTATAGCCTTCACGGGTAGTGGAGGCACTGAAAAATGATTAATATAAAAATATAAATTAATATAGATTAATATAAAAAATTAATATAGAAATAAAAATACTCACAACTTTCAATCGCATCGAGTGATCAGCTGGCATACTCGAGCATTGAAATTAGACGTGGTGCGTTTGACACCACCCATTGAATCCTCTCGATCATCTTTTTGAAAGATGTCTTTTTCGATGATTTCATTTTTTTCACTTCTCTCTCTTGACCTGTACTGAACTTGGAGGTAAACTGATGTAGAACACAGTCGAACGAGGCTATTTATATCCGAAGCCCTTCTTGCCCTTTCCACTCGGACTCGAGAGAAAATTTTGGAAAACTTACGATTGGTGGAAAATTTCTCCTTCCAAAATCATAGAAATCTTGCCAAAAAATAAGAAACTTCTCCCTCGCCTTCGTGTCTCTTCACAAGATTTTCTATGCGAACGCAGCATGTAATCATCTTGCATATATATCCCAATAGATATTTTTCACACAGCACAGGGAGACTTTCCACAGAGAGAGAAAGAAAGTGTGCGCTACCTCTGAATACATATTTTTCTGCGAGAATAGCCCTGCAGGTAACCTTGCGCGTATTCAAAATACATATATTCTCGCGCACTCACAGAGACACTTTCCGCAGAGAGAAAGAAAGTGTGCGCTATGTATACATATTTTTCCTGCGAGAATAGCCCTGCAGGTAACCTTGCGCGTATTCAAAATTACATATATTCTTGCGCAGTGCAGAGACACTTTCCGCAGAGAGAGAAAGAAAGTGCGCGCGACCTATGTATACATATTTTTTTTGCGAGAATAGTCCAGCAGGTAACCATGCGCGTATTCAAAATTAGATATATTCTCACGCAGTGCAGAGACACTTTCCGCAGAGAGAGAAAGAAAGTGTGCGCTACGTATACATATTTTCTGTAAGAATAGCCCTGCAGGTAACCTTGCGTGTATTCAAAATAGATATATTCTCGCGCAGTGTAGAGAGACTTTCCGCAGAGACAGAAAGAAAGTGTGCGTCCTTTTCATATACATATTTTTTCTGCGAGGGTAGCTCAGCAGGTAACCTTGCGCGTATTCAAAATAGATATATCGTTTCACAGCGTAAGAGAGATTTTCCGCAGAAAGTGCACGCGCTCTTTGTATTCATACTTTTTCCTGCGATGTTAGCGCAGTACATTGTGCATAGACGCAATAGAGTATTTTCTCGCGCCTCCCATTGCCTCTATACCGCTCCACAGAGAGAGAGAGAGAGAGAGAGAGAGAGAGAGAGAGAGAGAGAGAGATATGATATGATATGATAATTTATTTCGCCACGGTCAAATAGACCATATGGCGTGGCAAAATTTACAAAAAAAAAATAATAATGATAACAGCAATAATCAAGCCAAGAGAGAGAGAGAGAGAGAGAGAGAGAGAGAGAGAGAGAGAGAGAGAGAGAACAGCCTATCAAATGCTATAGGTATACTGGAACAAAAGAGAGGGGCGAGGAAGTCCCCTCTCTTCTTACGGGTTTTGACTTTGAGAGAGAGGGGGACCCAGAGAATGGGGCAGTACGTGCCAGAACCCGTACGTATACTGGAACAGCAAGGGAGGGGATCCACTGTTCCAGTATACTGTAGGCGTACTGGAACAGAAAAGAGAGGGGATCTATTGTTCCAGAACGCCTATGTTCCAGTATGCCTATAGCCTATCTACTTACTTGAATATTTAACTTTTTTTCCACCAAGTCAGTGTTGGGAGTAAGTATGAGAATGGGTAACCCATTTCCATACTCTACCTAGACACTTGTCGATATAAATATATTTAGATTCTTTTTCAAAGTGTTCCTAATTGTTCCGCTAGATGGGTCACAATTTTTGGGTCCCATTAGCTTAATTTCCAACTTTTTTCCATAAGTAACACTCATCCCGGCATATCATGTTGCGTCTAAGATAGGACTACCCGTCATCTTACTGATGAGCCCAACGGGTAGTCTGGGGCGAAACGCACTACTATTAAGTTTTTAGAAATCAGTAAATTTAACCTTTTTAATTTTATTTTCTTTGGCTCGAAGTGACAAATAAATTCTTAATTTTCTTTGAATATTTAACTCTGGACATATGCATGCTGACCCTACGAATTTATTACGTGCAACTTTACTTCTGTCTGTGTATATGGCATATGCATTTCTGTCGTTTATATAATCTGAGATCTTCTTATTGGGATCTCCGCAATGTTTGAGCTTTTTGCCAAATTTTACATTAGAATCTATCACACACTTCATGTAATCGACTCGATTTGCACATTCATCTTTTTATAAGGGCAGAAGCGTAATGAAATAATACATAACGAATAATAAATTTCATTACGAAATAATTAAACTAGTGGGAACACCTCATTGGAAAAGTATGCGCTGAAAGTATCAGGGCTGATAGCAGGACGGATAGATGGTAGTCTGATTTCACCCCTGATGTTTTAAATCAGTCCTGATTTTCTTCAATATAAGGTATAAGGATAAACTTTGTTACATATCAATATTAGGGTGACTTACCAATAAGCATATAGTAACTTTAAGTAGCATATGCATACGTATTTCTAATTATTATTTATATATAATTATTATTGTATATATAAATATTATTATACATATATATATATATATATATATATATATATATATATACTAGGGGGGTACCCCCCTGCTCGCTCCACTCGCCAACCCCCATTGCTTCAGTTTTTAACTTTGTATTTGGTAATGTTCACATATAATTTACAGCAACAATTTAAAGAATTGATTTTAAACTTTTTTTTTCAAATCCCAATTTTTAAATTTATGCATATTTTATTGATTGTTGGAACAATAATAATTCTTAAATGTGTCTACTGCCGTAACATTCATGGTATATACATGATACTGAAATATGTTATTATAAATATAGCTCACTCATCAGCTCCACCCTCCGTCTGCTACCTCTACCTATCTTCTTCAGCTATCACTTATCGCCATAAATCATGAATACCACCTTCACCAACTACCTTCAATCACAAATTTCACTATTCACCGCTCATCTACATCTATGACCTACATGCTTCACTTATGACTCCAATAATGAGCTCCATATTTCAGCTTCATACCAGGCACAAACTTCATCTGCCAGCATGACCTATGACGCTAACCAACCACCTGTTCACGATGATCTCTAAACATGAAATCTACTAACTACCTACCATTTTCACCATTGAACTCTTATCTACCATCGATCATCTACACCCTTGACCCATCACCTAGATCCTTTACTTATGACTCCAATAATGAGTTCCACAATTCAACTTCACACCTGGTATAAACTTTACTTACCACCTTGACCTACTAAACAACCACCTGTCTACGATGATCTACCTAGCACCTACGACCGTCTACCTAGCACCTGAACCGCCAATCGTGACCTCCACACTCCATCTATCTCCTACATCATCCACTTATTGCTGCAGTCATGAGCAACACCCTTCACATATAATCTCAACCTATCACCTTTACCCTTGACTTTCCGCCTTTGCCTATCACCACTACCTAGGACCTTCTTATCAACCTGTTATCCTCCACCTTCACCCTCTACGTATCGTCTCAACTCATAAAATCTACTCTCTATCTATGACCTAAAATTCAACTCAAACTATTGTTCTCTACAAATGTTCTCAACCTATCATTACTACCCTCCATCTGTCATCTCCAACGAGGACCTCATTGTTCACACTTTCTGCCTACAACTATCAACTCCACACATGAATTCCACGTACCATCTAACATCTTGACTCGTAGTCTCAAACCACCACCTATAATTTCAACCCATAAAGCTTAACAACTATTTAGCACCTCCACTGTCCATCTGTTACCTGCAATCAAGTTTTCCTACACCACCTGTTTCTTGCATCTACCACTTCTGACTCCAATCATGAATTCCACACTCCACCTATCCCTTACAACTCCCACTATCAGCGTCACACATGACTTCTGGCCTCTACCTATCATCTCCACCCCTGACTTCTGGTCTCCACCTATCATCTCCACCCATGGTTATCCGCCTTCATCTATCACATCTAACCATGAACTTCCCATCAACCTATTACCCTACGCTTTTCATCTATACCAATAAAGTCTATCATTTACCTTCACCAGCACTTCCACCCTCCACATATCGTTTCTATTCGTCCACATATGACTTCTAACATTGATCAATCACGTTCATCAATCCATCTATTGCACATCATGTCCTTTTTCTCCAACTATCCTTACAACATCCACTTATGAATACAATCGTGATCTCTACCCTCCACACATAATCTCTACCTATCTCCTACACCTAGGACTTTCTGATTCAATTATAATCTACACATTCCACTTATAATACTAACCATAATGTTCACAATACTCCTTTTTCCTACACCGTCCACTTATGCCTGCAATTATTTCCTCGTTCTTTCCCTATCACTTATACTTCTCACTTATGACTTCAATCGCGAGCTCAACACTTCGTCTATCTTTTACACCATCTACTTATTACTAAATTCATGATCACTACCACCCTTCACATATAATCTTGACCTGTCACTACTACCTACAACTTTCTGCCTACACTTATAGTCATCACTCATGACTTCCATGCACACTTAGCACCTTCACTCGTACCCTTTACCCACTACTTATCACCTCGATCCATGACGCTCACGATCTACCTAGCACCTCCACCGCCCACCTATTGCCTGCAATCATGTCCTTCAGCTCCACCTCTCACCTTCACCTTCCACTAATGTCTCCAATCATGAACTCCAAACTTCACCTATCCCCTACACAATCTACTTATTACAATCATGAACTCCATCCGTCATACGTGAGCCTAAACTATTACTTCCACCTCTGATTTTTGGCCTGCTCCTAAAACCTCTACATGATTTTCTGCCTTCACCTATCACCGCTGTCCAGGACCTTTTCATCAACCTGTTACCCTCCACCTTTCTTCTATGTCCATGAAGTCCAGCGTTCACCGTCACCAGCACCTTCACTCTCAATGTATCGCCGTCAATCATAAAATCCACTTTCTAGCATCACCATCAACTAAGATTAGTATTCACTACATATGTTCTCTACCATCCACTTATGAATATAATCGTGATCTCCACCATTCACAAAATCTCTACCTATCTCCAACATCAATAACATTCTGATTCCGCCTGTCTTCTCCAATAATAATCTACACGTTCCAGTTCTTGTTATTGAGGGGGTGCTGAGGGGGGCTGAGGGGGGTCTGAGGGGGGGCGAGGGGGGGCAAAACGCATAAAAATAACCAAACTTTTGAAACATTTCTTGGTTCTTTTGAGGGGGGGCTGAGGGCGAGCTGAGGGGGCTCGTGAGGGGGGGGGGGCGAGGGGGGGCTAAATTCCAGCGCGGCTCAAAACACCTATATAATGTAGTAAGATATTTTAACGTGGCAAAATATCGCCTCGTCACATCGAGCACCGACCTGCCGGGGTAGAGCGTCTCAAGGTTACGTGGAGATGTATGCATAAATTAATGGCGTAACGTTTCTTTCGAAGGAGAAAAATACGGAGGGCTTCATCATTCCCGCTCAAGGCCGAGAAGGAAAAAAGGCAAGCTCTGGCGCAGCGGAAGCAGCAGCAGAGTCATACAGGGCGTTCAATTCCACTCATCGTAAGTCGTCGGACGCAGATGAGGCGGGCGGGGTCTTCCTACGTTGGCGCCTTCTGCAGCACGGCTACGCATGATGGTTGCTCATCCGCGAGAATGTTTGGAGTAAAAAGGCAGTTTCGGCGCTCTTTGTAACAGGCGTACTCCCGAATCCAGGATCCAGACAGAAGGATGCGCTGAGAGTTACAATGTACTACGTAATTAGCGCAAGCGTTGCGTTAATTATCTGTGTGATTGCTGGCTGTCTGTATGTTGCGAGCGTTCGAAATTCGTGGTTATCTACTCAGCATGAATGTAAAGTCGAGCGCGCATACGTCGCGATCGACGATGCGGAAAGCGAGCGAACTGGTAACAGCGCAAACGCGGGGGCCGACGGCCTCACGCGATCCGACCAATAGGAGCGCGCGCCGCTCGGCGTCTCGGGAGCGCGAGAGTGCATCGAGTACGCGAGTCGGCACTCTTCTGCCCCGGCCGTTTCAGCTCGGACGTTGTTGCAGCCAGCTCCTGAGGGATTCCTTTCTGCTAAATTCTTTACTTACTTGTGCTATTTTTGGACCTATTCTGTGGGTTTCCTGGTTCTCTGAGGGTTACGAAGTCTTGGTCGCTCGGATTAGAGGAAAAGGTCAGTGAATCGCTCTTTTATTGTACTAAGTTCCACGCATGACCTCGTATACGCGAAGTCCCTTTGCCTCGCGAGCGCGCGAATACTATCTTTCGTAGTGAAATTCAGTCTAGTGAAATTCAATGCGTAAACGGAGTCTACCTCGGATTACCTATCGCGTAGATATCTTCGACGGATCGTTGTCTCACCGCGCCGAAGTGAAACAAGAGTTACCTTTATTTCGTATACCGCGGGCGAAGGTTGTCTGAACATCCCGGTGCGTGCGAAAATCGTTCTACCTGAGGTACCTCGGGCTTAAGGTTGCCTCATCTTACCTACGTGGATAGAGGTTGTCTGCGTGACTCGAAATCCGCGGCTATCTGTGTTTGTTTTGTGCGGTGAATTGCGTGAGTCTTCGGAGAATTTGTCAGCGAGGACGAGGAGTCTTCACTCGACGTTCGCGTTAGGTTACGGCGCGAGGGCTGTCGTAAGCCGCCGGACGCGAACACGCTCTCGGCCAAAAGTAGAGACGCGCGAGAGTCGGATATCTTCAGCGGTTATCTGGAGTTTGTAGCCATTCAGTATTGGTATCGTTTGCGGAATTTAGTGTTGTGCGGAAGTAGAATCTTTTTGGCGTTGCGTTATCTAGAGCAGACGAATACAGCGTGTATTCTTTTATCCAGCGTGCGGTGGCCGTAGTGCCCCAGCTGTGTCCCGGTTACCTTTCATTGTAGAATAAGTTTTAGTGATGAATAAATGAGTGCATTCCAAGTTGACCACTTTAGTTACTATCCGAACCATCCTCTCTCCTTTCCGCGTTGCGGGGCTGAGCTAGCTAGCCGGCAAATCCGCCTATCTCCCGAGTTCGTTGAAAAAGTCGCGAGACTCTGGCACTTTCAGGTATGTGCCTAGCGTTACCGGGTTTAGGAGAACTGGAGGAAGCAGGCCGAAATATAAAGTGGGTATTGTCCGTACGGCCGGTCTCGTGCACATAACACCGCGGCACGAGAAGACAATATATATATATATACACACATAACAATATATATATATATATACTAGGGGGTAGCCTTGCTCGCTCTGCTCACCAACCGCCATAGTTTTAATTTTAAATTTGCATATTCAGGAGTTATGCCTGAGTTAAACCTGTAAAAAAGACATTAACAGATAATATGCTGAAAAAATTTAATGATTCATAGTATAAAAAAAATCTTTCTCCTACTTAAAATGTAGGTATGAAACATATTTTTAACTATTTTTCAAAAATTATATATCTATACTTACATTGTAAATAATCCCATGTAAGAATCACTAATTTTCAGCTCTTTTTTCCCTTTGCCGCAGGAAATCTGAGCATCCGTATAATGAATTGAGACCAGACAGCATGAAAAATCTTCTGAATATGTTTTTTCACTGCTTAAACTGAAGACTTTTCTAAAAAGTATAAATTTTAAATATTTAGCAACACATACGTTGATAATATTCGTAATTATAGTGAACATTACATATGTTCACATAGTAACATTGACTTTTACCTTCTGTTAGTCAATTCTACTCCATTCATACTGTGAAGAAAGGTATCCAGAAATTTTCTACAAAATTTCAACCTGATTTGTCTGATAGTTGCTGAGAAAACCTGCGGCAAAGGTCAAAATAGAAAAACTGAGAGAAACGCATTTAAAGTTTTTGTTTTATTTATGAATTAAAAATTCATAAATAAAACAGAAATGGAATCAAGTAGCCCTTTCAATACGATAAAATGTTTTAAAATTTATTATTAATTCAGTTTAATTTAACTCAACATTGAATTTAAAAAATGAGAACTGAAGAAATGTGCAACGGCTATACATTGAAAAATGATTATGAACGGAAATTGAATCAAGAATCTTTATGAATACCTCAAGTGGAAACTGTTACAATAATATACAAAGAGGATATATTATAAATTAATAGAAATGTATAACAAATCAATGATTGTTTATAACATTACAAGAAGATATAAAATGAATTGTAATTAATAAATTTTTCATTATTTCCACACCACAATAGTGGTAAAAGATAGGCACGTTTTGTTTATAGTGGTTTCCCTTGTAGGCCTATTCCTTCACTGTTATTTTATTATTTTATATATATATTTCATTAATTTATATTTATGTTATAATAAAATGGTAATTAAAAATTAAAAATTATGAATTTATAGATAAAATGAATTTTTTATTTTAAAAATATAATTGGTAAAGAAAACAATTCATTCTAAATTTATAACTTGTATGTTAATAAACGAAATAATGAAAACTATCTCATATAGATTTAAAAAAGTTTGTTGTATTTTATTCGTAAATGTATAATACGTTGTATAAACTGTATTAAATATGTATGAGTGTTCAAAAGATTAAAAATATTTAAAAACAACAAATTTTGTTATAAATGCTAGACTGAACATGTATAAATATAATATAAATTTTAAAAATATATAATTTACATATTAATATATTAAACTTAACCATCTCAAATAAATTTAAATTAGATTGCTCTGAAGTGTTCGTAACGAACGAACGAAAATACTTTTTTATTCGATACAAAGTTTCTGGTACTAAATACATTGATTTATAGCTGTATACGTAATATATATCAAAATATAACAATTCACATGAAAATTACCCCTTAAACAATCCTTAAAGGGGATAAATTAACCCTATTACTATATAGTACAAAATACAAGTAGAAAAAATTCTAAGATTTATTAAACAAACTTAACAGTAATTTAGATATCCCTAAAATAAGTTTTTATGCTGGAAAAGCGTAAGGATCACCCCTACGGGTGAAAAATAGGGGGCGAGATTGTCAGATTTCAAAGTCTTTTGCACGTCGGTACCAAACAACCCAAAATTTTGTGATGAAATTTTGTAGTTAGTTAGGCAATGCAAAAACGAAACTGCGTGCAAAGCTTCCCTGCACGGAAAAGCTTTTGAGTTTCCCTTTAATAATATAGAACCGTCGAAACGCGACACTTCGATTTGGGCGATATGCAAATTTCTACGTTTTTTGCACGCCGATACCAAATAACACAAAATTTCATGATGAAATTTAATACCTGTTTAGCAAATGCTAAAACGAAACTGTGTGCAAACCCATATAGTACCGAACACTCTGGGAATATTGCTCGAATGTTACTTTGGTAAGTAAAGTGGGATCAATTATGTTGCGGGAAGGTTACGTAACCAGCTGGCCACGGTCAGGCAACATTGCTGCGAAGTCAAATGTCCGCTTTAATATTTCACCGATTCGATCGGTATTCCATACCCATCAGCGGAAAGTAATATTACATTAATATAGTAGTAAGCTCATTCAACATTCCCAGAACATTAATAAATTATAAATATTTTTTTCAGTTTTTTTGATAAAAAATATCGGTACTTTGTAATAATACAGTCATATTGCAGGAGTATTGCGAAATGCTACCGCAACATTGCCGGAACATTGAAAAGATGGCCGATCCGAAATATCTGGCCACGCATTATATTCTAGTAATATTGTGGTAACGTTACACAACCCTCCAAGAATATGAATACAATCTTGAAATTTTTTTTCGGTTTTCGTAGAAACATTTCATCCGGAGGCAACATTACAGTAATATTGCAGGACTATTGCAAAATGCTACCGCAACATTGCCGGAACATTAAAAAGTTGGCCGATCCGAAACTGCTGGCAACGCATTACATTCTAGTTATTACATTCTAGTAATATTGTGGTAACTCTGCTGGAAATCGTGGATTAAAATTTAAAAAAATTGTTAATCTATTCCCGGACTAATTTGTGCATGCATTTTCGATAATAAAATTTCATTATTTAATCGATCTCTAAATTAAAACTGATTAAACATAATTAATTAAAGTCGATTCACAATAATTTGTAGTTAATTGGTTTTAATATACTTTTTGAATATTACGACTAAAACCGATTAAATTTAACTCATTAAAATCGATTCATAATAATTCTATAAAATTTGAAATAAACTAAAATGACTCTAGTTTAAAATAAAAAATAAATAAAAGAATTACAAAAATTTTAAAGTAACTTAAATCAATCTAGTTCATTTAGATTCGTCGATCACCAGCTCACTAGTAGGTGATGGTGATGTTTCTTCCCTCGGTGACGTTAAACCAATGCAGTTACTAGAAATTTCAGAGAAATCACTGCCATATTCAACAGTACGAGGTTCTTATTTCTTCTATATATATTGTGACGTTGTACTTTTTGCGTCCTTGGGGAGGCGTAGCACCACGTAATGACACCTGTTCAGGTTTACCGCGAGCTGGTATTTTATTAAACATTTGGACGCCCAAACTCGCGATCGGGTACTCTTACGCTGCCGGCTTGAGAACTCCTTACACTCTAGGTCATGGGGGAGAGGTGCAGGGAGAGAAGTACGCAAAATGAATAAACGCGACTGACTTAAAATAACACTTCGAATTTATTATCAACATTAAACAATTATGTATTGACTCGCGGGCGTGTGCTCGTCCTCGGGCGAGCTCACCGTCTCTACGCGGGCTGGCTCTAGGTTAGGGACTCGCGGCGGGAAGATATCTCTCGAACTCTCCTACCTGTCTCTACTCCTTTTGCTCCTCGTCCTCACGTACTGGCGTTGCCTCGTACTCTGTGGAAGCGCTCGCGAAAGAAACTAATTGTCCGATCGGAAGATGCACACGGGGGGTTAATCCTGGACACTGGAAGTCGCCTTGGAAAAGATTGCTTGGTCTCGCTTGCTCACTCGATGTCTCTCGGTCTCAGCCGTACTCGATACTTTACGATACTTTCGGATACTGACTCTATTCCGCGCTCGGCAACTACGCCGGTTCGCGGCGTCTATCGCTCTCTCACTCGCACTCACGCATTTCCGTTAGATCGCTCTCTCGCGCTTATCATACATTTCCGCGCTTTCGCACCATATATCACATTCGCACGCTTACGCCCTCTTTTACAATACTCTAAAATGCGCGCGACATTCGAAATGCGTTTACACGCATGTCTGGCTCTACTAATCGTATTTACACATTTTCCGCATTTCGGCACGCTTACATTCGTGTTTGCCGCTCGCACGCGCGCTGTGGATCGAGTCGTAGCCCTCCACCTTTTCGCAATATCATACAGCGCATACGCGTTGCCTCCACTCTCTCTCTTGTCTGTCTATAACGCCTTCATTCGCTCGCCATTCCATCCTTCTCGCACTCATGCTACAGTCCGTTTCTCGCCAACATGGCGGCCGCCGCTCGCGCGCGTACGCCTCGTGGCTCGCATGCCTCGTGTCTTCTTATCTCTCTCGCTCTCGCTGCCTCAACGCTGCGCCGTTCGTCCCTCTCTCTTGCTCTCGCCTCGTGCTGCTGCTGCTCGGCGGCAGGCTGTCCTCGCGCTGTCCTGCTGGCTCTAACAGCTGACTGCTCGCTTGCTGCTCTGGAAACACCACCGAGTGTAAGATTTTCGTATCTTGACTGGGTGGTGTCCAGGCGAGCAGCCATCGACGGGATCCCCGTCACAATATATATATATATATATATATATATATATATATATATACGAATCTTGTGTTCACGCTATCAGGATTTGTTACAGCAATGAGCCTCGCAATACCCGTGACAACACATCCACGCGATACTCTTGGTATTACAAATAGTTTAATTAATGCGTCAGAGAGAGATATTTTACCAGATGACCCGAGGCATGACTGCGGTAACGTAGGATTGGGCGTGACATATATAAATGAAAAACACAGGATGATGGAAACACCTTATAGGCTTCGTTTATTTAAATAAATTGTGAAAGCGCCACTCGGAGAGTGCGACGTTGGTGGACTCCGTCTGGACGACCACCACAGCTTCCCCCCGGTACTGGTCGGCTATCCCTGAAATAGAAAGGTACGAAGACCCGACCTGACTGCTCTCCTCCCATACGAGCAGTACTGAAAAGAAAGACCCACAACGGTGGACGTAACTCGGATGGGGAACGACCCGCGTTGAGGGCCCTACGGTCACGCGTGTGATGGCGTGAAGCATGGTGACGGGCGGTTGCCATCAAGCTGCGCTCGTCTGGAGAATGAGGATGGAGTCGCACCGTCTCGGCTCATCCGCTCTGCAATCGCCCCCTGCTAGGAAAAAACAGTACATGAAAACGAACTGCGCGCTACTTACTGCGCGGCAGTCACAGACATGCGTAGAGCATGCGCCCCGAAAGGATAATAAGATTACTAGTATTAGTGTTACGCGACGTGTGGATCGGTCCTATCGACCTCATTTATTTTATCGACGAGATCGGTTACCACCATCACGATCATACTGGTGGACGCGCTCGCGTATCAGCCGACAGATAAGTAGACCTAGCGGTCTACGCGCTGCGGACAGGATGCCCAAACCAACTCTTGGCATAGCCGGCCGGTTTTGAGAGTCAGGGCTAGAGTGGGTCCTTCCCACTCACCTCCTGTAATGTGCTCCTTGTCGAGCTATTCTCGACAAGGGTTAGAGTTAAACGATTAAATGAAATCTATTTAAATTAATTAATATAATTAATTACACGTGACGCGTGTACTTGCGGTACGTACGTGCACGGCAACGACGCGAGGTCAAACGTAGGCGCTAACACACATGCACGCGGACGCCGCGAAAACACCACAAATTTACGTTGGTTCGATGCGGTCACACTGATTCAAAATTTAGAACAAATTTACCACGCGAGGTTACGGTGACACAAATCGTCCCTAGATGGGACAATCCAACGTTTAGGGCACAAGAAGGCCTTGTCGCGTGGGTGTCTGCCCTACGGCAAAAGTTTTTTAGAGTTATCGACGCGAGGACAATTACTCCGTTATGTACGATCGCACACTTGACACACACATACACACACATATGTAGTCGGAGCGCCGGGGCACCTCTGCGTCTCGCTGCGGATGAATGCGGTTGACCGGGGTGGCTGCTGGGTCCATGGTGTGGTGCGTGGCCGAGTTAAATAAAACTATTAATAGTTGCTGCGATCGGATGTCTAAGTCCGCCAATTGTCTTGCCTCCCGGGTATGTCAGTTAAAGACGAGTATTCCTTGAGGTCCGGGGAGAGAGTGAGCTCTCTCGGTGCGCGACTGAGCTAGTACTCATCGAGCGCCGAAAATTGCGGCGGAAGAAAAAAAACCGTGATGCAAGAATGCGTTTACGCATGGCTAAGCTGCGCGGCGTGTATGTATACTAAGTCCTAATTGTATACGTACGCATGGACTAAGTAGGTGGGAGAGCGCGCTCCCGTGGGGGAAACTCAGCTCTCGCCTGTGACGTCACGGGCGCGCGTGTGTGTATCGCTGATTCCCGGTACTCACGCGTTCGCTCGAGCTCGCGTGATCCTTGTTTACGTCGGGGTCGCGCGGATAAGTACAATACGCTTTGGCCTTGCACGAAAATATTACTCGTGCTACGAGTTTGTACCGTCGCAACAGTTTCATCTGTACAGTCATCTTTTTCACTACTTATAACATTTCCATTCTTTTCATCTTGACTAATGTCTACTTTAGTTTCGTCATTATCTTGTCTATCTACTTTAGTTTCGTCATTATTTTGACTATCTACTTTAGTTTCATCACTTCCCTTTTTACGACTTTCTGGTGATTTAGGGGATTCTTCAATTTCAACTTCGATGTTATCTACATAATCCTTTGTACTATTATTTAGTATTTCATCTCTTAGATTAGATATGCCGTATACACCCTTCATATCCTCGTTTCCAGAATTTTTCGGTGGTTCGTGGACTTGGACTTCAACATGAATTTGGTTATTGGTTGTCGATTTATGATTTTTAGATGCGTTATTAATCTCTTCATCACTGATCTCCGAAAATGAATCCGACAACTTGCTTCTCGATTTCTGATTTTTCGATGCGTTATTTATCTCTTCGTTTGTCTCTTCATCACTGATCTCCTAAAGGTCCTCATCTGCCGTAGCTATACAAAATAAAATAAATGTATATATAGAATGAACGTCTTGTAAAATTTTTGAACTGAATATAATATGTAATTATAATATATAATACCTTTTTCCCCACGAGGCTGACGGTGCTCTTTATTAGAGTTTTTTCGCCAAATACGGCCATCACTATATTTCCGGCCCACTGCAAAGGAGTCTTTGACGTCATGATATTATCATAGACTCTTCTTGTGAGCCTTTCTCCACGTCCTATTGATACCTAAAATATATTTTATTACGTAATTATTGCCAAATACAAAATTAAGTTTATTGTAAAATGACAGGTAAAAATGTTATCAAAAATTTTATTTTGATATTGGTTTCAAACAAATATAAGTTAAGAACGATTTTTGCCTGTTTTCTATGCATGCTTATACATTATCTTACTGTATTGTCAGAAGCACGATAATGCCCCATGGGTAAGAAATTATCTTCTACAGCTACTACTTCGCCGCAATTAGTCGCTTTGTTTCATTGAGCGTTAATGACAGTAAAATAAATATTAAATCAATAGAATGTTATGATTGTAGTACCATCTATATAGAAAATTAAACAAACAGAAGGAAATCATGCATGAATTAATTTAGCATTTAAAGCATCAAGCTTAATATTTCCCTTACTAAAAATTCGTGTAAGATTATATATATAAATAGTTGTATCATGATTTTTTAGCTGCAGATCCCCTCTCCTCTCAATAAAATTTGGCAGCTCATATTTGTCATGTAATGAATCATGCAAAGAAAGAATTAAATAATGAATTTTTTAATCATTTATGTCTCTGCTGTAAAAGTTCATTACAATTGCTAGAGGTCGATAAAATTAAATAATAAACAATAAAAATTCATAGGATTCGATATAAATTGATAAAATTCTATGAATTTAAATTGTACTTTATGGTATAGAATTTTATCAATTTATTTAGACTTATATCAATTGGAATTGGAATACATAACTTATATCGTTTTCAATCGACCTTATCCATCAAGCATATACACTGCATAGAAATAAGCAAACTCTAAGAAATATGAAAAGTGCAAATAAAAAAAATGAATTGCATGCAGCAATACAGACTACGATTTCATTTTAATGTGCACATTTAATATTTATACATAGACTGAAAATAAGAAATGACGATGTTTAAAATTTTGTAGAATTAAACAAGCTAAAATGTATTGGCTAATAGATATGCAATAACAAATGAAGTCTCCTTCAATAAGTTAAATTCTATGTAGACATTTATGAAAAATAATTTAAGGGGTTATGCCTGAGTTAGAATCTTGAAAAAATCGATTTTTTTTTTATTGACTTTTTTATAGGAAATTGTCCGTAGAATACGATGCTGAAGTCCTTTTTGTCCAAAAAAAATTTGGCTCAAAGCTACGGACCAAAAACGGAAAGCATGCAAATAGCTTTTTTTTAAAAAATCTGTAATTTCCGCGTTTTTATTTTTTAGTGCTATATAAGTGAACATGATTTTTTCGCACTTTTAACGCTTCTAATATATGATATATATATGATATTTGTATGTAAAATACAATAAAAATATTTATTTTGCAATAAATAATGTTAAAAAGATATTGATAATAAAAAATTAAAAAATTAAAAAATTCTTGTATTTACTCTTTTTTGTTTATTTATATTGAACATTTATAAAAAAAACATGTGCTTATATATCGTGCTTTGTAAAACATCAAAAAGGCACAAGTATTCACTAACAAATAAAGTTTTGAATATCGCGAATTTTGAATTTCGCGCTTACCGACCGGGCGGTATGATGCTTGTTAGAAAAGGTTATTCGTCTAGATATCTGTTTTACCATACAGTTCAGTAGCAATACCACTTGCTTTGAATGTATACTTTTTTCTGCTTTGCTCAATATTATTAAATAATTAATTTTATAATATTGATAGCAAAAAAGTACAGGTAAAAGTGTAAAGTGTTGTTCAAAATGAATCCAGACAAGAGAAACAGAGTACCAGGATCATCAGATAAAAAAGGAAGATTTGGAAGAAGAAAGAGAAGAGCTCATGTTTTTCAACGCAAACAACAAAAGGAAGTTTCAGGATCAGGATCAGGATCAGGACCAACATCTTTACAACCAGGACGAGCCACAGCAACCACTTCAGGACCTACGCCTGATACGCATCCACCTTCAACATCCAGGGCACGGAGTCCAAGACCTGCTGCACAAGCTCTACCAGGTACTTCAGCACCATTTACACAGCCAGAAATTACTGTGTCTAGGTCTAGGCAAAAATTAAAATCTAAATATTTAGAACCTAGTGCGGTTCAAAATAGAATTTTCGACATTTCATTGCTTCTGCCAGGATTACAGCAATTTCTGGCCTGTAAAGCTTGTGGTGGATGCGTTAGATTTGCAGAACTTGATGTACGAGGTCTTGGTAGCAAACTATCTATCACCTGTACTTCATGTAATGCAGTTGCTTTCATCGACTCCTGCAGAAAAATAGGGAAACAGAGTAATGCTTACGAAGTGAACAGACGAGCAGTTCTAGCCATGAGAAGTCTTGGTCATGGACATGCTGGTTTGAGCACTTTATGCAGAGTAATGGATTTTTCTACTCCAATCTCCCATAGTAATTTTGATAAAATCAATCAAGACTTGAACGATGCAAGCAAAAGTATAGCTCAGAAGTCGATGCGAGCAGCTATGCAGGAAGATTGCAGTGGTATAGATCAAGAAGATGACCACGAAACAGTGTCAGGCGATGGTAGTTGGAGGAAACGAGGCCACTCTTCCCTACAAGGTGTTTCAACATTGATACGCCATGCCAATGGAAAGGTGATCGATGTTGCTCCAAAGCAATCGTTTTGCCTGGCTTGTGAAAAGCACCCAAAAGAGGATACAATCACGAAGGAAGCTCTGGCAAGATGGAAGTGGATGGTGTAGTCGAGATGTTCAAGAGATCGGAGTCCATTCATGGGGTCAGATATAGAAATTACATTGGAGACGGAGATTCCAGGGTCTTCAAGGCACTTTCCGATGCCAAGCCCTATGAAGATTTTACCATCAACAAGAAAGAATGTGTGGGACACGTTCAGAAGAGGATGGGAACGAGACTCCGAAACTTGAAGAAAAGCTTGGCTGGACAGAAGCTCTCAGATGGCTTGGGCATCGGTGGAAGAAACCGTCTAACTGCTCAAAGGATTGATCAGTTGACGAAGTACTATGGCAATGCCATCAGAGGCCATAGTAATTCTGTTGAGGAAATGTCCAACGCTATCTGGGCAACATTTCATCTTAAAAAATCAACAGATGAACACCCTACTCACCACCTTTGTCCACAGGGATCCAAATCTTGGTGTAAGTGGCAGAAAGCCAAGGCAAACAACAACTTGAAGAAATTTCATCATGGGGATAGCATTCCTGCTGCTGTCATGGATGCAATTGAACCCATTTATCAAGACTTGACGAAACTGGACTTGCTTGAGAGATGCATTGGAGGTTTCACGCAAAACTCCAATGAAAGTTTCAATCACTCGATTTGGAAACTCATCCCCAAGCACAGTTTCAGTGGTCTGATAGTCCTTGAAATTGGTGTTTATATTGCAGTCACCATCTTCAATGACGGCAAAGCAGGAATGCTTGAGGTCATGAAGAAATTTGGCCTTGCACCAGGATCCTCTGCAGTCAACTGGGCCAAGACTCAAGATGAGGAGAGGCTTCAATTGTCCAGCAAACGAGAGTTGGAGTCCACCCTAGAAGCACGTCAAGCCAGAAGGAGAAGAAGCCATCAGGATGAAGACTTCTACAGAGCTGGAGCATATTGAATGCATCTACATATTACACAAAAAAACTCACACACCATACACAACCTCACATATAAACATAAATGCATTTCACTCCAAAACACTCGAAACAAAATCACAATTTTTTCCTTTCTTCTCATTTTTTTTTTCATGTTTTTTTTTCATCTTTTTTTATTGTTTTTTAAATTTTAAATTCAAACACTTTTGACATACACAAACAGCTTCAGCTTTGTAGCAGTCTGTAGCTGAATGGAATGTAGGTCACAGAATGCAAGCTAAACAGCTGATTAGAGCTGTCTGCTTGCTTTCTGCTTCCTTACCATCAGGCTCATCTGGATTTTTTCTAACCTGAATCTTGGTACACAATGGTAGTGCTGCTCTTTTTTTCATAAGATGTAAGTATATAAACTTATTTTTTAACAATAAAAACATTTTTATAGGTTAATTATAAAAATGTTTGAAAATGAGAAAAATTACTTTTTATTTTAATTTTTCATTTTGCCTTTTTCAGAGGACTGGACACGAGTACAATTTTTGGATCATGCCCAAACCGTACAAAGATGACCAGGACATCCCTATTATTCATTTAAAAAAGGTCCAGGTGTGGAAAAAAATTGTAAGTACATTTTATATAATTAAATGTTACGTAAAACTTTAAATGCTGTTTTCTCAAATTTTGAATTTTTATGATTTTAGGTCAGTTACCGCAGGATTTCTCAGGATCCATAACTCCAATTAGGCTGAAATTTTTTATACAGCTCCAGGAAACCCTTCTTCACAGCCTAAGCGGAGCCAAATTGGCCAAGATAAGTTAAAAGTGAATGTTATGTATGTAAACATACGTAACATTCACTATAATTACTTATATTATAACTTATTTGTTACTAATTATTGAAAATTTGTATTTTTCAGAAAAGTCTTCCGCTCATGCTGAGGAGAGGCACATTTAAAAGAAATTCCATCCAGTTTGGCTTGGATTCATCACCCGGATGATGAGAAATCATGCGGTAAAGGAGAAAAAGTACTGAAATTTAGTGCTTCACACATGGGATTGTTTAAGCAGTAAGTATTGATATATCATATTCTAAAAATATGCAAAATTACAATAAATATGTATATTTGAACTACCAAAAAGATTTTTTATGATACTACTTATGTATAATTTTTTATTGCCTATTAACTGATTATTTATTTTTTTCAGGTTTAACTCAGGCATAACCCCTTAATTTCATGACTTATTGCATTTAATTATTTGCATTTTCATATTTCTAGTGTGATCGGCCTTGTATTTTACATGCACTTCACATATCTGTTTAATAATGACTCTATCGCTCGATGATGGAATAGTGTAGAATAAAAATTGATGCGTCTCTTCGAGCCAAGTTGTTTATTTTAAAAATGCCAAACGTTTCGGGATATTTTTATCCCCTCTTCAGTGGCTGTATAACGTTAAATTACAAGGTTTTATTACAATAATAATATTAAAATAAGTGAAATTGAAAATTGTACATATAGACATAGTTACCTAATTTGCAAAACAACTTCCGTGTTTTTACATTATTAGGAACGGACCAGAAAAAGGATAAATCGCATATGGCGCTATAAATATAAATTTAAATTTTTTAAATTTTAAACCAAAGTTTACAGAAGAACTATTATAAAATTTTTTTAAATAATAACTTACGGCCTAGGACTCGAGAATTTTATTTAACAGAACGATTCCCCGGTGCCAAGGTGGTAATGCGGCACCGGTCGAGGCAAGACGTCAACTAATGTCTCTACAAAAATCGGGCAATATATATACCGCAATACATACATTAGATGTACTAATACTTAGAAATGTTATTATAATGCAAACCGCATCAGCGACGGATACCTCGAGCTTCATCCATGTACCAAGAACGAATAACACATTGGAGGTGGCACGTTAATACTCAAGTAGCAGGACGGGGGGCCCGCGCCGCAACGTAAGAAACGCTCCTGCCATGACTATATGACTATATAGTATACAGTATGGACGGAGCGTTGCCACGGCAACCCGGTCTCCCCGACCTCCCACTGGGCTGTTCCGCTCCGGCTCGCCAGCCAATCACTATTGAACACGTGTTGGCTGAGTTGAAGAGAGCGCGAAGCGGTATGCCACCTCTCACTGCATGCTAAGATCCTGATACAGTCCGCTCGCCACCGAGCCTCCGCAATCACATTATTTACAATTAAAATTTATTCGGACTATTTTTTAGGTTTGATATAACATTTTTATAACTCGCTTTGAGGCGGCACGTATCCTCAGCCCTATTAAGTGTGCCATCGAAAAACTGAATGTGTAGCATTTCTGAGAACCATCTGCGGAACATAGACGGTTCTCTATCTATTATTTTAATATTGTTAAAATCGAAATTGTGTCCTGTTTCCAATGCATGTACCGCGAGAGGGTAGTTAAGATCCCTTTTCTCTATATATCTTTTATGTTCGTATTGCCTAGCTTTTAGCGGTCGATACGTTTCTCCGATGTACGTAGATTCGCAATCGGAGCAATCGATTTTATATACAACATTTCTCGTATCTCCCACAGCAGTAGGATCTTTGCCAAGTTTTATAAATTTGTTGAACTTATCAGTAACACTATTAATCAAACTCATGTCATTTCTTTTCAAAACCGACTTTAATTTTTCGTTAAACCCTTCATAGTAAGGGAACACCGCATATCCTTTTCTAGAGTTAGAATTATTGTTTTGTGAGTGTGCATTACTTTCAACTACCCCTTCTAACGAGGCCCTTGAAAGGCTCAGGTTGCGAGCAATCCGTTTTTTACTAAATTTTTCTATAAAATCTGGAGGATAGTCATTAGCTATGAGAATTTTTTTCGCTTTTTCGATATTTTCACAGTGAAACCGCGGATCGGACAACAATATCGCCCTATCAAATAAATTGTACATTATTGCTATCTTCTGGTTTTTTGGGTGGTGAGAGAAATAATTTATGTATCTTGATGACGCTGTATTTTTTTGAAACCAATTCGTAAAAATATGACCACTTGAATCATGAATAATAGAGATATCGAGAAAATTTATACTATTATTGACTTCAATTTCGTGAGTAAATTGAAGGGAGTTATTGTAGCTATTAAATATAGATAACACAAATTCAATCTTATCTCTATCCAAAACCAAAAGACAGTCATCCACGTATCTGTAAAAAAGTCGAACGCTAGATTTTGCAATACCCAGACAATGATCCTCGAGATCCTCCAGAACCATATTCGCAAAAACACACAGCGAGCACACATCGCTGCCGAAAGCTTATGGCCTAATAAAAATTCATAAACCAAACAATCCCGTAAGAATTATAGTTTCAGCAATTAATAGCCCCACTTATTTTCTTGATAAATGCATATCCGTCTTATTAACTAAACATTTTCCTTTACCAGCTTCTCATATAAAAAATAGTACACAATTAAAAAGTAACCTCACTAATATAAATATTTCTGATCAGCAATGTTTTGTGTCCTTCGACGTTGTTTCGTTGTTTTCGAGTTTGCCAAAAGATGCGATTATACTGTCGATTGAAAAGAGATGGAAATGGCTCTCCTGTATGAATTGTATGTCGAAGAGCGAATTTATGGATGGTATAAAAATTCTTCTCGACTGTACGTATCTTGTTTTCGATGGCAAATTTTATAAACAAGTCTCTGGCGCTCCGATGGGATTCTGCTCGAGCCCAGTTTTTGCGAATATGGTTCTGGAGGATCTCGAGGATCATTGTCTGGGTATTGCAAAATCTAGCGTTCGACTTTTTTACAGATACGTGGATGACTGTCTTTTGGTTTTGGATAGAGATAAGATTGAATTTGTGTTATCTATATTTAATAGCTACAATAACTCCCTTCAATTTACTCACGAAATTGAAGTCAATAATAGTATAAATTTTCTCGATATCTCTATTATTCATGATTCAAGTGGTCATATTTTTACGAATTGGTTTCAAAAAAATACAGCGTCATCAAGATACATAAATTATTTCTCTCACCACCCAAAAAACCAGAAGATAGCAATAATGTACAATTTATTTGATAGGGCGATATTGTTGTCCGATCCGCGGTTTCACTGTGAAAATATCGAAAAAGCGAAAAAAATTCTCATAGCTAATGACTATCCTCCAGATTTTATAGAAAAATTTAGTAAAAAACGGATTGCTCGCAACCTGAGCCTTTCAAGGGCCTCGTTAGAAGGGGTAGTTGAAAGTAATGCACACTCACAAAACAATAATTCTAACTCTAGAAAAGGATATGCGGTGTTCCCTTACTATGAAGGGTTTAACGAAAAATTAAAGTCGGTTTTGAAAAGAAATGACATGAGTTTGATTAATAGTGTTACTGATAAGTTCAACAAATTTATAAAACTTGGCAAAGATCCTACTGCTGTGGGAGATACGAGAAATGTTGTATATAAAATCGATTGCTCCGATTGCGAATCTACGTACATCGGAGAAACGTATCGACCGCTAAAAGCTAGGCAATACGAACATAAAAGATATATAGAGAAAAGGGATCTTAACTACCCTCTCGCGGTACATGCATTGGAAACAGGACACAATTTCGATTTTAACAATATTAAAATAATAGATAGAGAACCGTCTATGTTCCGCAGATGGTTCTCAGAAATGCTACACATTCAGTTTTTCGATGGCACACTTAATAGGGCTGAGGATACGTGCCGCCTCAAAGCGAGTTATAAAAATGTTATATCAAACCTAAAAAATAGTCCGAATAAATTTTAATTGTAAATAATGTGATTGCGGAGGCTCGGTGGCGAGCGGACTGTATCAGAATCTTAGCATGCAGTGAGAGGTGGCATACCGCTTCGCGCTCTCTTCAACTCAGCTAACACATGTTCAATAGTGATTGGCTGGCGAGCCGGAGCGGAACAGCCCAGTGGGAGGTCGGGGAGACCGGGTTGCCGTGGCAACGCTCCGTCCATACTGTATACTATATAGTCATATAGTCATGGCAGGAGCGTTTCTTACGTTGCGGCGCGGGCCCCCCGTCCTGCTACTTGAGTATTAACGTGCCACCTCCAATGTGTTATTCGTTCTTGGTATATGGATGAAGCTCGAGGTATCCGTCGCTGATGCGGTTTGCATTATAATAACATTTCTAAGTATTAGTACATCTAATGTATGTATTGCGGTATATATATTGCCCGATTTTTGTAGAGACATTAGTTGACGTCTTGCCTCGACCGGTGCCGCATTACCACCTTGGCACCGGGGAATCGTTCTGTTAAATAAAATTCTCGAGTCCTAGGCCGTAAGTTATTATTTAAAAAAATTTTATAATAGTTCTTCTGTAAACTTTGGTTTAAAATTTAAAAAATTTAAATTTATATTTATAGCGCCATATGCGATTTATCCTTTTTCTGGTCCGTTCCTAATAATGTAAAAACACGGAAGTTGTTTTGCAAATTAGGTAACTATGTCTATATGTACAATTTTCAATTTCACTTATTTTAATATTATTATTGTAATAAAACCTTGTAATTTAACGTTATACAGCCACTGAAGAGGGGATAAAAATATCCCGAAACGTTTGGCATTTTTAAAATAAACAACTTGGCTCGAAGAGACGCATCAATTTTTATTCTACACTTCACATATCGATAGTAATAGGAATTGAACAGTGAAAATGATGAAAACTAAATTTTGTTTGCATGAAATAATCTTAAAACAATTTTTACATTTGATTTCAATTGGATTCGAATGAAATTTACAAGAGTTAAATTAGTACGATTAATTTTGTATACGAATGATTATTAATGAATTTAAAATACTATCGATTTTAATCGACTTATATTGATTTCTTTAAGAATTTAATCTAATTAAAATTAAAAACAAAATTGTTCCAAATAGTGGAGATATAATTAACGGAGAAAAAACAAGTAGTAATTAGTGCAAACATCAAAATATGTGCAATATTAGACCCTTCTCATGCAAGACAATGAAATCCTGAATCAACATTGTTCTGATTATCACCCACATAGCACTCAATACTCCGGGAATATTGCTGGAAGGTTACTTTGGTAGGTAAAGTAGGATAAATTATGTTGCAGGAAGGTTACGTAACCTGCTGGCCACGGTCAGGCAACATTGCTGCGAAGTGGAATGTCCGTTTTAATATTATATCGATTCGTGGAAAGTAGTATTACAGTAATGTTGTAGTAAGCTTATTCAACATTCCCAGAACATTAATATATTATAAATTTTTTTTCGATTTTTTCGAAAAAATTTCTTCCCTATTGAAATATTACAGCAATGTTAGGGTAACATTGCACAATGTTATCACAACATTACTGGAATATAATATCTTACAAAGGGATCAAAGAAAAATGTTTAAAAAAAATGTCTCCGATCGGGATTTGAACCCAACTCCTTTCGCTCAGTAGACTCGCTCGTTATCCACTGAGCTATTGTTTTGTTGTTGTCATTGAAGTTAATGTGTTGGTTAAAATGAAAGGTAAATGAGGGCCTTCAAAATATAACCTAGGTTCAAAATCATTTGACAACAAAAGAATAGCTCAGTGGATAACGAGCGAGTCTACTGAGCGAAAGGAGTTGGGTTCAAATCCCGATCGGAGACAATTTTTTTAAACATTTTTCTTTGATCCATTTGTAAGATATTATATTCCAGTAATGTTGTGATAACATTGTGTAATGTTCCCATAACATTGCTGTAATATTTCAATAGGGACGAAATTTTTTCGAAAAAATCGAAATAAATTTATACTATATTAATGTTCTGGGAATGTTGAATAAGCTTACTACAACATTACTGTAATATTACTTTCCTCTAATCGATGTAATATTAAAACGGACATTCCACTTCGCAGCAATGTTGCCTGGCATTTACCGTTGTCTTATCACTATCTTATTAATTTTTTGATTTAGACAATCAATCATTTTTTCAATTCTAGTATTTAGTGTAGTTTTTTTGCAGTTTTGTTGCGTTCACACTTTGTATACATAAACTCCTTCTAGTTATATTTATAGATTTGAAATTCCAAGTTCGCCGTGTATTCTGCCATTTTTCTCATGACTTCACGCTTCTGCTTCTGTATATAATTTTTGAATCTCTTCCGTCACTCATCTAATTGTTTGTTGCCCTCCTACCTCTATTCTTCTTTTTTATTAATTTTTTGAGTTATTTGCTGATTTGATCTTTTTTCTACCCAACTTGTTTCTTTGTTGACATATTTTACTTGCTTGAGAGTGTGTTGAGAGATCAGGGAAAATCAAGAAAAATGTTTACTGTACAGCATTTGCATTTCTATTGTATCTGTATTTATACATACGTGCTGCTTGCCCGCGGTCTGCTTATCACCCCAGATACACATACTGATACATCAACAAAAGCTGGTGTATATATATATATGTGTGTGTGTATGTATATATATATATATATATATATATATATATTGTGGCGATATTGTGGCACAATATCGCCACGTCACATCGAGCACCGAGCAGCCGGGGTAGAGCGTCTCAAGGTCATGTGTATGGGTTTGTGTGCACGTTTTAATGGCGTTTCGTTTCTTTTGAACGACGACGCGAGGAGAGGGGAGATGATACCGAGAGGAGGAAAATACCGGGAACTTCTTCGGTCCTCATTCAAGAAGATGATGAGCTCCGGCGCAACAATAGCAGATACAGAATCAACCAGGGCGTTCGAGTCCGCTCATCGTAAGTCGTCGGACGCAGATGAAGCGGGCGGGGTCTTCCTACGTTGACGACTTCGGCGGCATGGCTACGCGTAATGGCTGTTCTCCCGCGTGAACGTTGGAAGCAAAAGGTAGCTTCGGCGCCCTTTATAACAGGCGAACTCCCGAATCAAAGGCCTAGACAGAAGGATTCGCTAAGAGTTATATTATGCTGCGTAATTCGTGCGCGAGCCGGCACTCTCCTGCCCGGCCGTTCCAGCTCAGACGTCTCTGCAGCCAGCTCCCGAAGGTATTCCAATACTTTATATTCGTGTACTTATACGTGTGTGCTTTCTCCGAGGACCCTGTTGGTGGACATCAGGAGGCGAGGAAAAGGTCGATGAGTCGTTCCGTTATTAAGCTAAGTTTCCCACGCGTGCGCGAAGCCTTTGTCTCGCGAACGCGCATTCATCAACGAGCGCGGCTACCTCGGTTATCTGTGGATGTCTCCTCTTCGTTAAGTGCGGTTATTGCGTAGTGCGAATCAGTGCGTGAACGGTGTGTACCTCTGGTTATAATCTACGCGGATATCTTCGACCAAGGGCTATCTCGACGTCCCGGCGCGAGCGAACAGCTATCTCGCGTGCGTGTTCCTTCCGCGGACGGTTGTCTAGTTGGGCTAACGCGGACAAAGAGGGCTATCTGCGTAGCTAAGAGATCCGTGGCTATCTGTTTATCGTCCGGAGTGAATCGGTAGTGTCTCGGTTATAAGTCGGCGAGGTCAAGCGGGACTCGCTCGACATCGCGGAAGTGTGACTCGGGAATACGCCGGTGGACAGTGAGTGATTGCGGCCAAGAGGGCAGAGTGAGTATAGTCTTGAGAAGCGCCAGAGTCTGGTTATCTTTATTTGTGGATGTCTATGCGATGTAGTAGGGAATTGTGGATTTATAGCGTGCGGAATGAGTTGATGTAATAACGTGAACGTAGTGATACGTCGAGTAACTCGCGAACTTGTGTACGGATATCTTCGGGCTGACTCGATCTTCGTGTAAATAGTTTAATTAATGTTAATAAATGGACGAAATAAGGATAACCGAGTGGTATTTTCCTTTCGAGCCGCCCTCTCTCCTTTACCGTGAAGCGGGTCTGACCTAGCCAGCCAGGCAAATCCGCCTGTCTCCCCGGGTTCGTTAAAAGAGTCGCAAGACTCTGACACTTTAAGGTAAGTGTCTGGCGCCACCGGGTTAAAGTGAAGCCGAGGGGACCGGCCGAAAAAAAGCGTTGATCACGCGAGCAAAAATCAACGTTATAATATATACCACAACCTTGAACCTCCTAGTGATGTATCCTTCATGGTTTGAAACTCTGTACCTCCCAAAACACTCCCAATAATCGAGGTACGTACTTACTCGAGTTGTATTATTTATTTCGCGCGGATTTCGATCGTAGTTGACCCGTCTGGAAGAACGGTTGAAGGAAAGAGTGATTAAATAACAATTATAATATCATATATTATATGATAATTATAGTTTCAATCATGTTTAAATACCCGACGTCCATCCCTAAGCGAGGTACCAGAGCTTCTCTCGCAAATCCTTGACAATGCAGTACCAACCTCATCAATACCCTTATCAAAATAATGTGCAGATATTTATGCAGAGATCTCTGCAGAATTCTCAACAGAGCTCTGCAGAATAATCTGCAGGGTCTTCTGCAGGAGGTCCAAATTCTCTGCAGAGCAACAATGTCAATGCTTCTGCAATAATTTGTGTAGAATTTTCTGAAAAGCTTACTGCATAGATTACTACAGAGATTTCTGACTTGTTATTGTTTCTACAGAGAATTTGGATCTCCTACAGAGAACCTTGCAGATTGCTCTGAAGAGCCCTGCAGAGAATTTAGCAGAGATCTCTGCATAAATATTTGCACATTATTTTGATAAGGGGACCTCGGCTATACCTCTTCCGAACCTCGTGTAGCCAGAATGACTAGCCAGAATCATTGTTAATACGCCGAGCGGTGATCCACAATATTGGCATGGCCGAAATCGTGCTTACACCGCACCACCGCGCGTTGATCTCGCAATATGCCTCCTCGCGCCTCTCTCTGCTACTCGTACCTCAATTCCTACACATGCACGCAATCCTCGTCATGCGTAACATGAAATTGCATGCGATCACAACCTGATGACGCAGTGATAATAAGGGAATTAGACAACGTGTAGATTCTCATTAATTTTATAACTGTGCTTGATTTAATTACTTAGTGAGTCAGTCGGAGAACTGTCTCACTCGCACTCGTTGACAATTTCACTCTTTAACCTACGTAGTAGCAAACAAACAATAATGCAGTACACATCACTGATTCATTGATTGGCATGCAAAAAAGGTACTTTGAACAAAAATTACAAATGCAAGCCTACAACTCCGACTACTTTGAGAGGGCAAATGTACCTTAAAAAGTCTAAATATGATAAATTGAAGATTATTCTTTTATTAACTTTATTTACCATTTTAAAAATGTCTCAAATCTTGCTCTATAAACCACATATATATAAATAATACCTTTTTATAGTTCAAAATTATCTGCAAATGTTCAGAGTGGGTCTCAAACATTAAGACCAATTTAAAACATCGAAATATGAATTTTGAAAAAAAATTTTGGATTTCACATCGAAAAAAAATTATATTTAAGGTGGCTCCAGCGACGTTTGAAAAATACTAGAGAGGGCTAAAGAAATTCTATAATATTCCTACAGTATTACTATTTTCATAGCCATTAATAGATAAGGGTGTTGCCGATGAAAACACGAAGAAAAAAATACTGCAAAATTGATATTTTTACATAGGCTTTATGGACTAGGGCTCGCGACGCAGTTTCAATCTTTTCTTACTCAGCACTAAAATACTAGATCTGAAAAAGAAAACTCTTGAATTGTAGTTGAATACACGTAGATTTACACCATATTAAAAAAAAGTAGTGTGAACGATGAAATAACCATTAAAATCAGTACGAAAGTTTGTTAATTTGGGCTATAGCTTGTGGACGAGCAGCTCTTACACATGCTCGTGAAAAGCAGCAACGTCGCATTTCAGAAAGGAGGGGATTTTCGAATATATACATAGCCTAACAATCGGAACTAATCAATATCCCTTCAAATCATAGATTAAAATTATAAAATCAAGTTAGAACTCAGTATTCATATATTGTCATTCGTAATGCTTACATTTTTTTGTCTTAGTTTTCACACTTTTTTTGATAAACTGTCCTTTATTTTTTCCAATCGTAATACGTACATTGTAAAGCATTTTCGTTATAAATATGCATCTTGCACATACTCATAGCGTCAGTTTCATACAAATTCACTGGGACTCACGCTCTCATATGATTTCTCCGGGGTCCTTTATGTTGTGTTTAAATGTTATGTTTTATTTTTTCAGATTTTTATATATATTACTTACACAGTGATAAATAAGGCTGATTCAGTAAAGTCTACTGTTTATAAATTTTTTTTTTTTACAACAAGTTCTGTAACAGAGAAAGAATAATTTATTTTAAAATAAAGAATCATGTTCTATTATCATAAAATTAATTTATTTGAAGATAATTAAAATATACTTATATGACAGAGTGAAATCCATTGATAGTATTTTCATCCTAATGCCATCTTTTCTGTAAATGCATTTTTTCACATGAAACTTTTTGTAGGTTCTAGATTAAACTTTATTGCACACGCGTAGTATGAGTTTTAGGGGTTTTTAACGCAATTTAAATAATATAATTTGTGATAAACTTGAAGATTGTTAAGTATTCGCGCACGAAAGCTAAATCGAACACGAAGAACGAGAGAGTGCGCGATCGGAAAAGACGCGGGGTGCTTAACTGCGCTCTGGATGAGCGCAATCGGAAAAATCACGAGAAGCACGCTGATAATTTGTCGTAATATCACGCGGTTGAATCATTTTCAAGCATCAACATAAATGATTACATTTACTATAAAATTTTACCTTGATTTACCGTGGCTGCTCAGCTGGGCTAGAACGGCTAAAATGATATGAAGGTGCAATGGCTCGGTGTGCGTCTACGGCTTGGTCCCAAACAGGAAATCGCGTTCGGATTTTATAATGCAGCGAAAATAAACCGACACACGACCAAACAATTCAAATTCAATTCTATTTATTCCCAAATGATAACAATATGCCACTCGGGCCTCTAAGAGTAATTATTGAAAATGATAGAGATTCTAAACTGGAAGATGTAACTCGGAAAACTAGAGAAATACGTAGAGTCCATTCGGAGGCTCAAGACGCTCTGCCGGAGGGCGCGTCTCTCCCACTAACTGTTCTTACCTCTCCCCCATCTCTGTCTTCGCTTCATTAGCTACTTCGCTCTTTCTCGCACTCGTGAACTTCGGGTGAAATCCGGCGGCGCATGGGAGGGCGAAGCGCTTGGTCTGCATTTCTAGGGCTGGAGGAGAAGTACCGCTATCGCTTGTCTTTGTTCGAGTTGGCGACAGTTTGGCGCATATTTAGTGCACTTCTCTAATTTCTTATGCGTTATGCGACGTTGCCGATTTGGTCGTTCAGCATTGGCACATAACATCCCCCCTTGGTGTCGCATGCGGGTTCGTGAGGGGTGAGTTTATTGAAGAATTCCCATGGTATGGGGGTGTATTTCAGCCTTCTGATTGTTGTTATGCCCAAATCGTTAGTTAAAGACTTAAATGCTAATTTAGATTTATTATTAGTACTTAAAGCTAAAGGACGCTTGGGTCAATGCAATAAATGATTTATGTTAATTATGACTGTAATGTGTATCTTAATGTATTTTTTTTTTAAATATTAATAGATATTATTTTGCAAAAGTATAAAGTACAAAAATGAAAATTTATGAATGTTTAATGCATGTCCTGACGTGATTGTATCTTGCATTCTTCTAAATGCAGCCTCCAATTGGTAACTGCGATTGATTTGCCACATAGTGCATGAATTTTCCTGCTTGCTCTGGCCTGGTAAATGGCCAGAAATTTCTTGTCGCATTTTTTAATTGCATTTTCCGTTTGATGTGTGCCCATGTGTATGTGTGTCTTTGCGTCACACTTTTCCAGAGGGATGAGGGTGTAGCGGGTGGAAATAATTTCCCCCAATTGTGCAAAGTGTTGTGTGGCTTCTTTGCACAACATTCCCCTTGGTACCTTTATGCATAAAGTTAATTTATTGACTGGGCGATTATTTTGCCTAGTATGAGTCCTTCCGTATTGTGGTTGGTACTTGTCCGGACATAATTCGAGTGCGGCTTTTGCAGAAGCTTCGTGTTCATAATGGATGAAAGACATGCATTTGTGCGCTGGTTCATCCATTGTATATTTCAATGGCATAATGTCGAATTTGATTATCGTGCCATATGTTGCAAAATAGTCATGCACTGCGTCGTGCTCTTCTTCCATATACTAGACTTTTATTTTCTTGAAGTCCGTGTCCCCGTCGACGCCTTCTTCCATGAGGTCATCCTCATTGATTGCCCTTGTGCATAGCGCTAATTTTTCAATCGATGTGTTGTATGTATGCATTTTCATCTATTTCTTGCAGTAATTCTGCTGCTCTTTGCAAAGATCCAGTGTGCAAAATTTTGATCGTGTTTGCTCTGGGTTATCGAATTGTTGGATATGTAGATCCCGGTACTCTATTTCCAGATTTGTTGCAGGGATTGATGCAGCAGCTCCTTCCTGCATTGCTTCTGCATTTTCTTGTGCTGCCGTTATTTCTGCACTTTCTGTTTCCAGTGCAGCCGCTTCTGCACCTTCATCGTCGTCATTAGACGTATTTTCTGGACCTTGCGCAGTTGTTTCTGCATTGTGATTATCATCTGCATTGCTGGGTTCGTTGCCTTGTGTTGAGGCAGCTGCTTCTGTATTCTCATCTCTTTCTTGCGGGAACTTTATCGGGTGCATTTCATTTATTGATTCTGCGTTGTCTAGTACAATTAATTTTACTGACACTTCTTTCGCATAGGTTATGTCTATTTTTGCAACCTTTCTATTTTGGATTGTATGTAGTTGAACGTCGTGCACTTCTTCTACGTTAGTACCTGTGTGACTGCCGATTGTGGTGTTGTATTTTGCGTGCATCTCTTGTCTGAGTCTGTACGTGTAGGACTCTTACTCCTCCTCTGTCCAAAACAAAATAAAAAGAAATATGGTGGTGTTAAATGGGGTCATGTATACTTTCTTAAATATAAACGAAATTTTTCGCTTCATGCATAGCGGGTTATTTAAGCTATTGATTCGCATGGTTAGTTCTTTAAACATTTTGTGTGTGTATGTGTGTGTGTAATGTTTGTGATGTGTGTGAAAGTGATACGATGGTAAATGTATTGTCATTATTCTTTATCGGCATTTTCTTTTAAAATGTCAGATGCATATTCCACGATCCATTTCTCTTTTGGTTCTATTGATATTTCATTGTTGTCTAATTTTTCTTTGGCTTCTTTTTCCTCTAATTCTTTATCCCAATCTTCTTTCTCGGTCTCGACGGGTGTGATGTCTAATTTTTTCCAATTATTTTTCATATCTTCATTTCCTCAAGTGTCGTTGTTTGACTTTTCTTCTTGGACTTTTTCAGATGTTTCGTCCATTTTTTGTCTGCAGTTTTCGTATTGTTTTTGCCATTGTGATTTGGAATATTTGAATTTTCTGCATACATTCTTTATTAATTTGGCTGTTTTCTTTGTCACCAAAAATGGTTTCTATTATATATTTATCTGGGACTTTCATGTCTCTTTCCCATGACAGATGGTGGTAAACCATGCATGTGGTCATTCTTAGATAATCAAGTAGTTCATCACTGGTTTCTTCGTCATTTACGGAGAAATAAACTTTTCTTGCTGCATGGGTTGTAGCCATGATGTTATCATTATCTGGTTCTTCATCTGAACTGCTTGAAGTATTGCTTTCATCATCTTTTGGTTTTTGCTAGGTAAGCTTATTTTTTCTTCCCACGGTGTATAGTGGTTGCTTATACTGCCATGGTACGTAGCGCATGGGCGTACTGTGAAATCTCATGAATGATGGTATGTCATTCTTAATATGAATATTGATGTCCTCAATCTTATAAGAACCATGATTTATTGATATCCCAAGGGGTTCTCTTGGGTAGTCATTTTCTTGGTAACGAATTGGAATGTCAATGTTCAAACTAACGGTGACCATTGTAGTTATTCTGCAACATAAATGTGTGTGTGTGCTTATAATTTATTATTAGTGAATGTGCTTTTGTTTGTTAGTCACAGACAGTGATGTGTGGGGTGCGCACATTTATAAATAATATTGTTATTTATATGTTGAAATGTAATGTTAATGTAATGTTGAATTGTAGTGTTTATTTACTGTTTGAAATGGGGTGTGTTTAAATGTTCAATAAGTCCATGTTTAAGTAATTCGTCTAGTAATGCATTTTCTTGTTCGGTCGACTTGTCTTCAGTGTTGTTTGCTGTTGCTTTTTTCTTGTTCTGCTCTACATCTGACGTTGAATCCTCGTTTGGAGATGGTACTTCCTCTTGTTGTATTACAATTGGTATTTTGGATTTTTGCAATTTTTCTTTCCATAAAGTTTGATTAATGCAGGTTTGCTCGTGCAACTGGTAAATGTCTATGTTGATGGGTTTATTGCATTTATCGTGTCTCTTGGTGTATTTCTCTTTATTTGATTTTTGATCTTTCTGCGTCTTGTTCTTCGAAGTATTGCACATATCCATATGCAAGTTTTCCTTTTTTGTCCTTTATAGTTTGATAATTACTAATGGTCCATATTTTGCAAATGCTCTCATCTTTAACTGTGTCGGAGTATTCCCAGGGTAATATACAGAATAATCTATGGTTGTCCATCGGAGCAGGTTGTTTGTTTACAACATGCACTTCTGATTTCACTGGGCATGATTTTTTTATTTGAGTGTCATCTGTTTCTTCATCCATTGGTATGTTTCGTCGTTTTGCTGCTTGCGAGATCGTGGCTTTTTTGAATCTATTCTGTTTTATTAATGTTGCTCTTCTTTCGTATGCTTTGGTTGCATCTCTTTCCGTGTTGAATATTATGGTGATTTCCTTCATTCCTGCTTCGAATTTGTGTTGTTCGTAGTGCATTGTTACTGGTGTTGCTATGTACTCGAATTCTCTTAGTATAGCATACATGGGTATGTCATTGTCGCAGAAAATTGTGATTGATTTCCGCTGCTTCATGGCCATGTCGTTATTTTTCTAAAAACCAAAATCGTTGTTTTCATTGACTTCCGCTTGCTGTAGTGGTAGATCTAAAGTCATCTGTAGTATTTGTACGTCTGGTCGTGTGTTATATTTGGCTTTTGCGCCTTCTCCTATTGTTATATTCTGTAGTTCTGTAATGTCGAAATGTCACAAAAATTCTAAGTGTTTTCTCTATCTATACAGTTATTTCATTATATTAATCAAAGTTAATTTTTAAACTCTCGATATCGCTTATGTGGTGAAAATTCAGAGTGCTTATTTTAAAAGTCTATTTTCATTATGTAAATTAAAGTCAAACTTTCAATAATAATGTAAATAATATTCTAGCAGGTTTATTGTGTACGTTTATTACTTTTCCCTTAGTAAAGGTTGATAAGAAATGTGATTATAATGCAATGATTAAAAAGGTATTTCTAATTAGTTCAACAAATAATTATGTTAATATATGTGTCTTCTTTTACCTCGTAGATGAGTGAATCACAGACACTGAAAGAACATGATGCTTATACATGAAGCTGAATAACTTGAAATTTTCATCTATCTATATCAATATGAATGCGTAAACATCTTTGCTTGATGGATCTGTTGGACAGACTACCATTTCTTTAGTGTTTCTTCTTTATACCTTCGATTTTACATAAATTTCAATTTTAATATAGCAAAAGAAAGTTATGATATCAATAAAGAAATTGGCAAGTTTTTGTTATAAGAAGCAATTGAGTTGATATAAATAAATAATTGTTTAAATCGGAGAAGGATTATAAATATATATGTATTCATCATTATAAATACTCGACCAAATTGTGACATGTGAAAAGGTGGATAGCCTGTGAAAAGGTACTGTCGGTAGAATTGTGGGAATAACTGCGATTGCCGCCACGTCCTGCACATTCCAGCTGACGTTTAATGACTGATCACTCTTACGCCGTATTTAGTGTGGGAGGTTAGGTCACCGTACTTCCGGTAAATAGAGCGTTCCGTGACCGGTCACAAACATGCGCAAAGCATAGCACTAATTCGATATTATTCAAAGTTCAATAGTATCCGAGTGTACATATAGGAATGATGTTCTTACATGACATTATCACATGAAAAATGTGCCCATAATATATTACAGGATTGTTTCGCATTATGAAAACTTTTTCGATTATTTATGGAAGCAACGAGCGGATGTACAATCTAGTCTACTTAGTAATTCAGTAAATTGCTATCCTTATTTCATGAAAAATCTATGTCCAAGACGATCATTAGCAATTAAATATAAGATTTAATTCATACAAAAAATCGATCCCACATTTAAAAAAAACAGTAACAAATTCTAGCATGTAGAACGCAATTTTTTTTATGGAAAAACTTGCCGTCCCGTCCTATAATAGATACCGATGGGTACTATCTTAAAATTGTGCATGGTTATCCAAAGTAATTTGTTGTTAACAAAACACTGTTAGAAAATCTCGTATCGGATTTTTCATTCTACATGTATTTACTACTATTCTTAACCAATTTTTGAAGAATTCAAACTTCATCTTGTAATCATTGTAAACACAATTTTTGGTTATTTGTATTTGTATGTATGTTTCACAAAAGTATGTTATTATGATCGAATGGTTACAAGATGTTCAATAAAAATAATTATTATTATGTATTACAAAAATGTTATAAAATAAATTTCTAGGATTAAAGTTCGGAAATCAATCAAGCTAAAAAATATTAAATTAACATTTATGATTATATTTTAGTTTTATATCCATACTTAATAAAAAAAAATAGAACTACAATCTCTATTTGAGGCTATCGTTCTGACAGTTTAACATAATATTATATTATACATAAATATTATATATAAACATATATTATAAATATATTAAAAATTTTATGAGATTGTTGATTACACTGACATTTAGTAGTTCATGAGATTATCTATGATAGGACGGGACGGCAAGTTTTTCCATAAAAAAAATTGCGTTATACATGCTAGAATTTGTTACTGTTTTTTTTAAATGTGGGATTGATTTTTTGTATGAATTAAATCTTATATTTAATTGCAAATGATCGTGTTGGACATAGATTTTTCATGAAATAAGGATAGCAATTTACTGAATTACTAAGTAGAGTAGATTGTACATCCGCTCGTTGCTTCCATAAATAATCGAAAAAGTTTTCATAATGCGAAACAATCCTGTAATATATTATGGGCACATTTTTCATGTGATAATGTCATGTAAGAACATCATTCCTATATGTATACTTGGATACTATTGAACTCTGAATAATATCGAATTAGTGCTATTGAATTATCGTGCAAAAGCCCGTGTTAATAGGCGTTTGCTGGTTGGGATTTCTTCGGGAAAAAAACGGCGGGAACGGGAACTTGAAAAGAACAACACTTCGGTTGAGCGAAATAAGTAAACGTTTATTTCGCTCGAAGTGAGAGGGGAAAGCCTTTCGGCATAAAACCCCTCTCGAGAATTACACGCTGCGGAACGAGAAAGAAGTGTGGACGTGTGTGTACGTGTATACGACACGATCTCACGACGAGATCGTGGTGCACCAGAGTGCTACGAAAGGAACGGCGGTCTCTCGGCGAAACCGCAATGCACTAGAGTGCGACCAAACGAACGGCGGTCTCTCGGCGAGACCGCAATGCACTAGAGTGCAGCGCCGGGTCTGCGTCCAGAACCCGGCGCACAAGAGAACGTGTGTGGCTTGTTTCGCGCCGCACACTCCGGACGAACCCGCGCGAATCCGCACGCGAATAGGTCGCGAAGACACACGAGACGAGAGAGAGATAAAGAGAGGAAATCGAGAGAGATCTAAGACGACTGAGATCGCGTTAAAGGCAGAGAGAGATAAAAGAGAGAGAGTATGAGAGAGAAAGGTACCAACACCACAGCGTGGCACAAATAACGACGACGATACGGGTTGACGTACGAAACGAATTCTCTTTGTCTTAGAGCGAGGCTTGCAGCTTACGAAGTAACTAGCTTGAAGCTCAAGACGGACTGGACGAGACGAGCGCGCGCGCTGATAGCGTCGCCACGAGGTCGACGGCGCCGCAGCGCATGCGCAGTGTACGTGTCTCCGCTCGCTCGCGCCGCGCGCACAAGATGGAGCCTCATGCCCCACGACACGCCGTTTTCCGACGGAACAGCTATGCTTTGAGCATGTTTGTGACCGATCACGGAACGCTCTATTTACCGGAAGTACGGTGACCTAACCTCCCACACTAAATACGGCGTAAGAGTGATCAGTCATTAAACGTCAGCTGGAATGCGCAGGACATGGCAGCAATCGCAGTTATTCCCACAATTCTACCGACAGTATCTGTTCACAGGCTATCCACCTTTTCACATGTCACAATTTGGTCGAGTGTTTATAATGATGAATACATATATATTTCTAATCCTTCTCCGATTTAAACAATTATTTATTTATATCAACTCAATTGCTTCTTATAACAAAAACTTGCCAATTTCTTTATTCATATCATAACTTTCTTTTGCTATATTAAAATTGAAATTTATGTAAAATCGAAGGTATAGAGAAGAAGCACTAAAGAAATGGTAGTCTGTCCAACAGATCCTTCAAGCAAAGATGTTTACGCATTCATATTGATATAGATAGATGAAAATTTCAAGTTATTCAGCTTCATGTAAAAGCATTATGTTCTTTCAGTGTCTGTGATTCACTCATTTACGAGGTAAAAGAAGACACATATATTAACATAATTATTTGTTGAACTAATTAGAAATACCTTTTTAATCATTGCATTATAATCACATTTCTTATCAACCTTTACTAAGGGAAAAGTAATTAACGTACACAATAAACCTGCTAGAATATTATTTACATTATTATTGAAAGTTTGACTTTAATTTACATAATGAAAATAGACTTTTAGAATAAGCACTCTGAATTTTCACCACATAAGGGATATCGAGAGTTTAAAAATTAACTTTGATTAATATAATGAAATAACTGTATAGATAGAGACAACACTTAGAATTTTTGTGACATTGAGATATCAAGAGTTGCAAAATTAATCTTCAAGTTTTACATGAAGAAACGACCTTATACTTGCCAGCCTTTTACCTTGAAAAGGTTTTTTTGGAGGGGGGGGGGGAGATTTCACTACTTTTAAAAAGTATGTAATACCTAAATTACAAAGAATAGTTAACATCAACTGAATATGTTATAAATTTAAAAATTAATGTGTATATGCTCACTGGAGATGGCCGCGGCAGTAGTACTAGTATTTGTCACTAGCGCCCTAGTTCTAAAAGTGCGCGCGTGCTCAGTCTGTGGCGTCGGTAAGTCGCTCTGTAGTCCTGGGGTTATCGACGTTACGTCTGCTATACCGTCAGTGTTTAACCTCTCGCGTGATTAACTTTGCCGCTGCTAAAGTATTTTAAAATTGTTGCTACGGGATCGAAACTCGTACTCAGGAGCAACTATGGATGGTCAGCTACTCCGAGGAGTGATGTCTTTTGGGACTTGTACACTGTGGTGATGGGAAACTTGTGCTTTCCCTTGGTCGATCATTGCTGTTTGGAGTCAGATAAGTTATTTTTTTTTATTTAAATTATTGAGACTTTTTGTTGATTTAAAGCACCGGTGCTTTGTTAAAAGAATTTTGTCTTTTTTTTTCAGGTCACTAGGTCAATGCTGCTTCGAAATTTGTGTGTTACGTCTTAAGAAGATTTTGACGTCTCCCCTGGAATGGCATGCCGAAGCTAGTGCACAAGTTTTCGCTAAAGTTTTTTGTAGTGAGAAGTACAACAGTGTTGTAGAGTGTTTTAATAAACATATTTAATTAATTTACATGACTTGACCAGTGCTTTTGACTTTTTGTAGTTTTTAAATTATGTATATGTGTGAATAAGTGTAAATCACTATCGTGTTTTTCAATAATTATTGTGTGAATTTGTGGATCTCAAGTGTGATTTGTTGAGAACAAGCAAAAAATGGTATAGTTATTTTCACTTCTTTTCCTACACATAATAATTTAATAATAATTCACATGATAATATAATTCACATAATATATATGATAATTCACATAATAATTTAATTTATGTGAAAGTGTTTTGTGTTGTTTGGGCCTGTTTCCCTGGATTTGAATGGACTTATTGGTGTATGTTTATGTCAGACCTATGTGATTGAGTTCGTCTTCTGGAGCAAAGGCCGTGTCTTTCAGATTGCTCTTCCTGGGTTCGACTAAGTTTTGATGTGTAAATAGTGGGTCTCAATAATTGTGCACATTGAATTTAGTTTGTATGTTGGCTTAATTATTTGTTTTATTGCCTATGGAATTGATAATGACTTTTGCCGACCAAGTTTTGTTTGTGCATGAATAGAGGAATACTTATGAACTCAATGCTTCGTGCAAGTGCGTTGCTTTAATTTTTTTAAATTATAGTTTGAAAGTTTTATTTCTGGGCTTTTGGGGTGCCTGTCTATTAAGTTAACTATTTGCTTGTTTTGTTATTTGACAGACTCCTATGCTAAACTACTCTGTGGTACGTTAAACTATTTATATTGAGTTTGGGGTATGTGAAAATGGCGTTGGAAGTGCAAACTGTCAATCTTTCAACGTCTTTTATCTTGGTACACTGTGTTGAATTACGTTCAATGTTTTCTATTATTATTTACACTCTGTATTATAGCTGACAACCTAATTTACTTTCATCGTTAAATATTTATTCATCACAGCCATAAAATTTATATATACTGAATTTACTGCTAAACCATAATATCAAAGAAAGTATAAAATATATATATATAATATCAACTTCCATTTGGTCCCATTAAAAATGGAATAAATATCTGCAAAAAATACATGTTTACAAAGACCAGAGCTTATATATAATAACTACTGTATTAAGGTACTAAAAAATGTATGTAAAATATCCATAGATTTTAATCACTACTATAATAATGACTACATATAGAAATGAGAGCGAAGAATATAATTGAATTAAGTAAGCTACATTTTGAATATTTCGGTCTTCGCCTGATTTAAAATCTGTTATAGCTATAAAAGCTTGTTTTAACATGCTAAAACAATACAATTGAGTTTATCTACGAACTTATAGTTTTGATTTTTATAGTTATGCACCTGACAATTTAGACCCTAAAGCCATGAAATCGATGGAGTAAGTATATAATATACACATGCTGATTATTGTATAAAACATTACTGTTGCATCAAGCAAGAATATTCTCTATTATATGAACTGAATAATCTCTAAAATCCAACAAAATAAAGCACTTTCACTAGCTATTCATAAGAATCCCTTTCGACGAACAGCCTGAGAGTCTACCTCCCAGGAGACGATAGGAAAAGTTATGAACTATTCATATACACTTAAACAACTTAGAAACTATCATGCATGAGCCATGCATATTCTTGACACTTCACTAGTTTCTCACAATAGAAAATAATTTTTTCCTTATATAAACTGAATATTCTCTGAACTAAGAAAATAAAATACTTTTACTATTTATTCATAAGAATTCTTTTCGACGTACAGCCTCAGAGTCTATCTCCCAGGAGACTATAGGAAAAGTTAACATAAGCACTTCCACAATTGTAGAAACTTTCTTGTGTGGAAGATTGAATATAATCGTAACACTCAACCAACTTGTCACATCACAAGAAAATTATATAAACAGGAAATTCTGTATAAATTTTCTTTGATTCTTGAACGATGAAAATACAACACTTTTACTAGCTTCTCATCAGGATCCCTTTCGACATACAGCCTGAAAGTCTACCTCCCAGGAGACGATAGGAAAAGTTATGAATTATTCATATACACTTAAACAACTTATATACTTTCATGCATGAGCGATGCATATTCTTGACACTTCACTAGCTTGTCACAATACAAGACAATTTTTTCCTTATACTGAATATTCTCTATGTTGAAACTTTCTTCGATTCTTGAACCAAGAAAATAAAACACACTAGCTATTTGTAAGGAGCCCTTTCGACGTATAGTTTGAGAGTCTATCTTCCAGGAGAGGATAGGAAAATTTAATAATTGTTCATAAGCACTTCCACAATTGTAGAAACTTTCTTGCGTGGATGATTGAATATAATAATAAAAAACTTACACTTCTGCTAGACAGGTATAAACTAAAGAAAATATACTTTTTTCACAATGCTGCAGATCTCAATATCAGACCTTCTTCAATAAAAATTCTCTTGTCACAATTACTTCTTTTATATATAAACTGACAGCTTCATAACCTCATAATCTGAAAAATAAAAGAGAATATTTAAACAAAGAATCAGTTCACAAATTCTTTATTTAAATTGAATATCTATAAAAAATAGAACTAAATACTTGTCTAATTATATAAACTATTAGTTGATGATTGCTTCTGATTGCATAGAAAATTGACTTTGCTAAACACTTTTGCAACTTTTGCAACATACAATTGAAGGAGGCTGAATCCCTACCAGCAAAACCTGAAGAATTTAGCTGAATTCATAAATTTTATGGCCACGTCCAATGTAGAAGAGACACGCTCGGACCTGGCCAAGCAAAGAACACAAGAAGTGTTTCACGGAGAAGATGCTCCAGAAGGAGAGGATCCTCCACAAGGAGTGAATCCACAGAATTAATGTATAATTTATAAAAAATATACAGTATAAAATCTAAAAACTTGTGTATATTATTTATACTTACAAGATACTTGCGCTTATGACAGCTATTCTTCTAGAAGTCCAAAGAACTTGATAATTTGTAATGACCAGATGGACTGCAAATTTTGTAGAAACTTTCTTCGATACTTCAGCGATGAAAATATAACACTTTTACTAGCTTGTTACACGGATTCCTTTCAATATACTTATACAGCCTGAGAGTTGTAACCTCTCACGAAACAATAGAAAAAATTTAATAATATTGAATGGCTATGTCAACAACCGTAGAAACTTTCGTAGACACATTCTTAACACTACACTAACTTGTCACATCACAAGAAAATTCTTTTCTATAATCTCTTATGTATTTCCTATAATATGGTAGTCGTATGCCTTCCAACCTGAAAAATAAGAGAGAACATTTTAACAAAGAATCAGTTCAAAAAATCTTTCATTATATTGTATGTTTATAAAAAACTAAAAACTAAATACTTATCTAATTTTAGCTTATTAGTCATGTTTGTGAGAAGTCTTAATTATATCTGACAGTTTTAAAATCTGACATTTTTCTTCAAACCCACTTTTGCATATTTGCAGATTTTTTTGACAATAATATCACTTCACTAGATTATTATTGTATCATCATAATCGTATATTTATTAAGAAAGAAAGAAAGAAAGTACTTATTTATTTATATATTATTAACACTGCATGTGTTATTGTATTGTAAAATAATATAGATACGTCTGCTCGTCTCGTCTGCACACATATATAAACTGTACATACACACATATATACATAACATACAATAGTATACGTAGACTGACGTCACGATGACGTACTTCCGCGGAGAACAATTTCTCCGGGAGAAGAATTTTCGTATAAGAGAATTCGTGATCCCGAACTTTCACTTCGCAATAACTTTTGATAGAAGCAATTTCACAAAATATGACCCCGATGTCATTTTGTTAGTTTTGTCGCAAGCTTTCATCTGGGTGCTCATATGCAACAAACAAAGCTGTTAATGCGAAGATAACTGTATGTCGAGTTTTCAACAGGGCTAATTTAAAGTATATATAGGGTCTGGCTTGCGCCCGACGGCGGCGTACGTACTGACGTACCTTATACTTGCCATCGTGGCGCTACCGCGCCCCTTGATGTTTTTTGTGTTGTGTTTGTGTATTTTGTGTGTTTGTTTTTGTGTGCGCAGAGTCAAATTTTTAAATATTTTAGTTTTCATTATTATGTAAGTTATTATAATGAAAATTATTATTTGAGTAGTTATTCCTCCATAAACTAGGGTATTAGTTTTGAAGTCTTTGCGTTTGTGATTGCCTATTTGATTTAATTTATTTAGAATTTCGTTTAGGGGTCTTTCCTGATTGTGGTTTATTGAGAGATCATTATTATTAATTTTAAATATGTGGGTATCTGGGTATGTTTCAACGTTATGTGATAACAATGGGTAATTTTCTATTAATTTCAGACTTATATTTGGTGAATAAATGTGAAATTCGTTTGTTTTGTTCTTTCCCCTAGAACTGTGGTTGCAGTTTTGGCTATGCATTTGGGTGATATTCTTAGTATTCCTGCTTCTTTAAGTATTGTTTTGTATTCGGTATTTTCTTTGCAAATGTCGGTCATTGGATTTTCATAAATTGTGGAGTATAATCAAGATTTGTCTTGCTCCAAATAGTTCCATTGTATTTGGTTCAAAGGGTTGATTCTAATGTCGCAATGTTTGATGGTGTCAATGGTTGGGTTAATAATAAAGTTATCTCGCAATCTGTCGATTCAGGAGTATTGTATTGTGGATCAAGAATCGGGCAGATTTGCACATAATGGGTGGTGAAACATTTATTTAATCTGTTTTCATTAAATTGTATGTATTTTGTCTGGTCTATTGTTGTGGCAATATGAGTGTGAGATGGTTTTATGTGAGCCATTCCCAAGCTAATATTATTATGCCATTGGGGTATTGCAATGGAGTGCATTTTGTATAATTGGTATTCTGTGCGATCTACTAATGGTAAATGTAGAAATACTATTGTTTTTCCATTTTGATGTAGTGCATCAATTTTGGAGATTTTTACTATTTCTTCTGTTCTCATGTGTTCAGAAGGAATTGGTAAATCCATGTCCGTACTCACTCTTTTGACATCTGTATCTATTTGTTGCAGAATGTCTTGTGAGAGTATTTCTGGGGGAATTTTCCCATTTTTTATTTCTCTTAATATGCTTAGCAATTTTTCATGACTTTATAATGTAGTCAATGGTCATATCTAATCTTTTGACGTAGAGCATTATTTCTACTAGATATTTCATTTGTTCACTTTCTTTTAGTACATTTGTTACTACTTTAGTTAGTGACTTTTCGAAACTTTCTAAGATAACTTGGTGATTTTTTGTTATCTTGTACAGTTCTTCGAACTTTGTTGCTACTATATGTGTGTTTCGGTCTACTAAGTGTATTATTTGTTTTTGATCATTGAACAATTGGTCAATGTTCTGGTTGACATTGTTAATGTCATCCTCTGTTGCTAGACCAAATAGTGATTTGCTTATAGATCCTATGAAACCAAGGGGTACCATTCTTTTCGTCCTGATGCTCGAAGGGTATTTCGAGTTAGGATATTCTATATGACCTAAAGTGGTGTCGCTAATTGTTTTTCTTAATTCTACCAGATTTTTTGTTTGATTTCTAGCAGATCAGTGCCTAGAGCATTTCTACATTTAATCTCTTCTATTACTGTAATGCATTTGTTGTATACTTCAATGTGACATTGCGATAGGTTATGTATAGCTAAGAATTGGGCAAGGTCAATGACTATGTTGACTTTCCAGTCTGTTCTAATTATTTTTATCGTATTTGTTTTTTCATAATAAATGCCAGGGTTTGGCGATAATGATTCCATTGAGTTTAATTTTTCTGCAATTAAGCCTGGTAGGCTGATTATGACGAAGATGAATTGAACTGAGCGGTGATTCATCTGTAACACAAATGAACGCTAATCAGAATTGTTTTCTGACTCATCAGTTTTTGTTTGTACATCTTTGAGTTTGTCAATGTGTTTCCTAATTATTTTACCATTAGGGTATTCTAAAATGACATTTTTTCTACCAACAAATTCGATGATTTTCAGTGGTTTGTTTCGGTAGGCATCGAACTTACTTATTCTTGGCTCATTGATTAGACGTGCATACCCGCCTATTTTGCCTTTGAATTTCCTTATTTTTCTGTCATATCTTTCTTTCGACTTTATTTTGTTTTTTATTTGTCTTTCGCCTGCTAATAATTTCATTTCGTCTAGACGAAGTATTAGATCTCTGATATACACATTGTATGTGCGAAGTTTTTCATCAGATGGTATTTTGATGGGAAAACGTGCAGTTTTTCCGTATACTAATTCAAACGGTGTGAAATTTGTTGCAGCATGAACACTTGTATTATACGTGAAGGTGGCAAATCGTGCTAATTTGTCCCAATCATCGTATTTCTCTGAGTATATTCTTATGAACTCTACTAGTGGTGCATGGCTTCTTTCTAATGAACCATTTGTTTGTGGTCGGTAAGCTGATGTTGTTAATCTGTTTATTTTAAAAATTTGCAACATTGTTTCTACTATACTGATAGAAAACTTGTTCCTCTGTCTGACAGTATTGCTCTTGGTGCTCCAAATTGACAAATTAAATGCTTGACCAGTGCATCTGCAATAGTGATTGCATTCAGATTTTTTATTGGTATAGCAATTAAATACTTTGTCAGATTGCATTGCATTGTTAGCAAGTGGCAATTACCTGATTTGTCTTAATTTGCCGACTGTGTCAATTGAGACTTTGTCAAAAGCTTCTATTGGTGTGTCTGTGATAATCATTGGCCCTCTTGTCTTGAATCTTTCATTTTCTTTTCTTGGCACCTTTCGCATTTCCTGATGTAATTTTGAATGTCATTGCGCATTCCTGGCTAATAATATCGTTCTCTAATTTTGCAATAAGTTTGGTTTATCCCTTTATGACCACCCGTTAGGCTGTCATGTAAATTTGCTATAATCTGTTTTCTCTGTTTTTCCAATGGTAGTTCTACTTTTCCATAGCAGATTGTTACCTTTATTGGAGAATTGTTGAAGGTTTTTGCTAGAAGCTCGGTGATTAGACCGGGTTCCAATTCATCTGTTAAATCACCTCTGCGTGATATTCTGCAACTTTTTGCTCTATTTTTTATCAATACTGTTTTCAAATTTTGCAAGGAATTCTCTACTTCTGCAATATTTATTTTTTTGTAATACTTGTCTTTAATTATGACAGAATAAATTTTGTGTTTCTTGAATGCTGTAACGAAAATTTGACCAACGTGCGGTTTTTGGTTTTTAATATTGATTAACTCTATTGCTCCTATGTCAGTGAGAAGTCTGACTATTGAAGTTGTGCATTCGCAATCTTGCGAAAGGAACTGTACTAAATTCTCTCTTTTGTATGTTAGAAATTCCCTTATATTTTATTTCCTTACTATTTGTTCTCTTTCTGGTAGCAAATTTCTATTTGCGTTTGAATCCTTGTCAATTGTTGAATTGGTGCATTTTTGGATTGAACCATATCTTTTGCTTATTGGTCTAGTAATTGTGTCATTGTCACTAACCATGGGACTGTTACCTCTGGTGGTTGTGAATACCTTATTTCATAAGTTTTGTCGTCAAAATTTTCATTTATGACACTTATATCTGTTGTTTTCAGCGTTGCTCTTTTATTTGGGTGTGGTGTACTTTTGGCGTTTGGTGATTTAGTGATAATCTTTGTAGTGTCTGAGATTCTTCCTTTTGTTGGATAGATGACTCCGTCTATTGATGTGCCATCTTCTTCAGGCTGAGAATCTCTTGCCTGTTCATATCTTTTTAATAAGTCTCTTTGTGATTTTTCTATGAATTTCTGGAGTCGTTCTTCCATTACTTCGTCCATGCAGAATCTCATTTCTTCTCTCTATTCCTCTCCATCAGAGTGGGTTACAGCGATGTCGTATTCTCTGTTGATTTCTGTGTTTTGTGGGTGTAACTCTTCAAATATTGCTATGCTTTCTTCTAATTTTCTGCTCGCTTCTTCAACTTCTTTTCATGATAATGTTGTGACATTTGATGCATTTGTTATCGATTCATCATCTGATGATTTGTCTGTGCCTGTATCACTTTTAGCTGTTACGGCTACTTCTATGTTACTTATTGTTTTGTCGATGCTGCCGTTGGATGATAATTCGTCGTTATCACTGTTCGCTTGTTTATGTATTTCTGACTCATCTATTCTTAATGCACTGCGTCTTGGATCTTCTAATGGCGGGTTATCACTGGAACTACCATCTACTGCTGTTGAAGACAACCATGAAGTGTTTGTCATGTTTGTCCTTGTAGAAGTATTGGTGTCTGTGTCACTATTGTTGGTGTCCTTACTATGTGTTTTTGACCTTGAAGCTTCTTGGCTGTTGCTTGGTGATTTCAATCTTTTTGATTTCGGGTACGCTCCTTATTTGTTTTATTTTGCTTTCAACTTAAGGTGCTTTTGCTCTCGTTCTTTGGCAATTATACTGTGATCGGAGCTTCTTTATTTGTTTTTGCTCCGACTGGACTTCCTCTACCTTTGGGCGCATTAGCGTTTCCCACGGTTTATGCTCTTGGTCTTAGAGTCGGATTTTTTTCTTTTGATGTTACTTGGCCTTTGTTCATCTATTATCATTACTTTTAATTTTGAGAGGTTTTTGTTTATTTCTTCTTCTGTGAGTGTTGGTGGATTACGAGACAATGCGTCTGCGTTTTTGTTCAGTTTTCTAGGTTTGTGCTTGAATGTGTATTCATAACCTGTAAATCGGAACATCCATCTCATTAGTCTTTGACCTGGATCTTTCCTACTGTGCATCCAATTCAGTGGTTCGTGATCACACACTAGAGTGAATTTTCTGCATAGTAAATATGGTCGGAATTGGTATAGAGCTAGACAATCTTTTTCAGTTGTACTGTAATTTCTTTCAGCTTTACTAAGTAGTCTCGATAGGAATTGAACAGGGTGTTCAAAACCATCGGTTTCTTGAGTTAAAATCGCGGCAATTGCATATTCTGACGCATCTGTTGTCAATATGAATTCCTTGTCTAAATCTGGTAATTGCAAAATTGGTTTACTCATGAGACATTGTTTTAATTCGTTGAAGGCGTATTCACACTCTTGTGTCCATTCGAACTTTTTGTTATTCTGTAGTAAGGCAGTTAATGGTTTTGCCTTTTCCGAAAATTTTGGTATATATTTTCGGTAATATCCAAACATTCCTGGAACTTCTTGAATGTTTGTTCTACATTTTGGTCGTGGTAATTTTGCTATTGCGTCGACCTTTTTTGGGTTTGGTTCTGGTACTGCTGCTTCTGATTTTGGCTCGCTACCTGGGGATCGTAACGAGCCCCATGGTAGTTTAAATTATTGCTACCTTGGTTTTGATTATTTGGTTGAGCTCTCCAATTTTCTCGTTGATCAGGTCTATTATTTTATAGTAGTTGTTAAATTGACCATTTGGTGGGTTGAACAATTGTTTTTGTTGCCCATTAATGTTTCTCCAATTTGTGTTTTGGTTATTTTGATATCCTCTTTGATAATTTCCTCTGTAATTTTGATTGTTTTTATAATAACCTTGTTGATTTTGGTTATTATATTGTGGACGTTGGTAATTTTGCTGTCTATTTTGCTGATAATTATTATATTGCTGATGTTGATTTTCTATCGGATCTTTGTGGTGGCTTATTTTCCATGTATTTAACGTATCCAGAGTTTCTTGGTGTATAATAATTGTTATATGCATTTTGTTGATAGTCGTTATTTTGTTGGTAATTGTTGTAATAATTATTTTTTCTGCCATTGTAGGGCCTTGTGTCTGGTATGATGTTTGCCTCCATCCGTACCTCTAGGCGTACAGCTTCTTCGTAAGCTTCTTTGATTGTTTTTGGCCTCGTGACATCAACTGCAACAGATAGTGCTGGTGGCAATCGTCGTATAAAAATGTTTACTGCTTCATCTTCTAATGGTGATATTAATACAGCTATGTTTTCTTCTCCTTTTTCTTCTTTTAGGGCGTTGCGCGTACTGCTTAATGATACACAGATTTCGTCATAAAAATCGCCGACATTATCTTTTTGTCTCATTCTTAGATCTTTCAGTTTGTGGCTGAAATATTTGTAATCTCTTCTTGGGCCGAAACGTTGTATTAGATGTTTGATTAAGTCATCTATACTGTCAACTTTTTGTTATTTATACTTTTCCTTGCAGCACCAGTTAATTTTTGTAGAACATTTCTCATGAATTGTGGACGTAAGGTAGGTAGCACCAGTTCATGGGCATTCCGTAGGTCTTGAATGTAAGTTCTTAATGCATGGTATTTACCATCAAAAGTTGGTATACCATTGATGCAGTTCATTAAGGTGAAGCTTTCGGCCATTGATGTTATTAAGTGTGCTGAAGCTTCTATAGTTTGATATTGATGAGCCTGTCATGTTGATATAGTCCGGGCGTCAGGGAGTTCAAATGTGGATTGTGATAAATGTGTTATTGGTGACGTACTGAAAATAACCTTAAAGTCTCGACTTCGGGTCAGGTCGGGAACATTGTTATTATTGCAAAATAAACTTCAAAAATGCACTTTTTTTAAGCTTTTCGTGAATAACTTCTTTATGACTCATTTTATGTAAAAAAAGGTAGAGATGAAAGTTGTTCAGAATTGAATTTTGTATAAGGTACATATATTCACGACTGCGAAATTAAGTTTTTTCATCGTTAAACAAAAAAATTTTTTTTTTAAATTTCATATTGCTACAGATTTCACAAAAAATAATTTTTTTCATTGGATGAACACCTATAGATGAGTTTTGGTACGAATAATTTAAAAATCGATGTCTGATCTTGATATCTCAAAATGGCGTCTTATTGCAAAATTATTTAGCCTAAAATTTCAAGTTCATCTCCAAATTGCCCATGGAACGATAACTTGATTCAACCACCTTTAATCGATAGCTTACGACGTACTTAATAAACGCTAAAAACTTTTTAAAAAATGAATATTTAACAACATTTTTAACAATAAATAATTTTTATTTTCGCCAATTTTGAAGTCAGACGAATGCAGTAAAGTGCATTTTAAAGTACGTAAAAACCATGAATTTTCATGTAAACTTTGTTTAGATCGGACCAATAGGAACGGAGATACGAAAATTTTTTCAATCGACGCTCACGCCGAAACTACTTAATAATTTTTGATAAAATTTAGTATACAGCTTGCTCAAAAAATACTCTAAATGATGGCATTTTACCCGATAGTTGTAATGGATCTATTTCGTGCAAAACGACCGATGAAAGAATGTGAAATTAGCGTGCGCGGCCGCGCGGCTGCTTCGGCCCGGCGGTGCGGTGGTGGGGGGAGCGCCGCTGCAGCTTTCGGGAACTTTAGATGTTAAATTCTTTTCTCGGCAACCAGAGGTCGTACGGTAATGCTTTTTTTTTAATTTTATGTGTTTTTACTCAGCTTTCATGTCGTGTTAAGGGGTTATGCCTGAGTTAAACCTGAAAAAAATAAATAATCAGTTAATAGGCAATAAAAAATTATACATAAGTAGTATCATAAAAAATCTTTTTGGTTGTTCAAACATACATATTTATTGTAATTTTGCATATTTTTAGAATATGATATATCTATACTTACTGCTTAAACAATCCCATGTGTGAAGCACTAAATTTCAGTACTTTTTCTCCTTTACCGCATGATTTCTCATCATCCGAGTGATGAATCCAAGCCAAACTGGATGGAATTTCTTCTAAATGTGCCTCTCCTCAGCATGAGCGGAAGACTTTTCTGAAAAATACAAATTTTCAATAATTAGTAACAAATAAGTTATAATATAAGTAATTATAGTGAATGTTACGTATGTTTACATACATAACATTCACTTTTAACTTATCTTGGCCAATTTGGCTCCGCTTAGGCTGTGAAGAAGGGTTTCCTGGAGCTGTATAAAAAATTTCAGCCTAATTGGAGTTATGGATCCTGAGATGCATTTATGTTTATATGTGAGGTTGTGTATGGTGTGTGAGTTTTTTTGTGTAATATGTAGATGCATTCAATATGCTCCAGCTCTGTAGAAGTCTTCATCCTGATGGCTTCTTCTCCTTCTGGCTTGACGTGCTTCTAGGGTGGACTCCAACTCTCGTTTGCTGGACAATTGAAGCCTCTCCTCATCTTGAGTCTTGGCCCAGTTGACTGCAGAGGATCCTGGTGCAAGGCCAAATTTCTTCATGACCTCAAGCATTTCTGCTTTGCCGTCATTGAAGATGGTGACTGCAATATAAACACCAATTTCATGGACTATCAGACCACTGAAACTGTGCTTGGGGATGAGTTTCCAAATCGAGTGATTGAAACTTTCATTGGAGTTTTGCGTGAAACCTCCAATGCATCTCTCAAGCAAGTCCAGTTTCGTCAAGTCTTGATAAATGGGTTCAATTGCATCCATGACAGCAGCAGGAATGCTATCCCCATGATGAAATTTCTTCAAGTTGTTGTTTGCCTTGGCTTTCTGCCACTTACACCAAGATTTGGATCCCTGTGGACAAAGGTGGTGAGTAGGGTGTTCATCTGTTGATTTTTTAAGATGAAATGTTGCCCAGATAGTGTTGGACATTTCCTCAACAGAATTACTATGGCCTCTGATGGCATTGCCATAGTACTTCGTCAACTGATCAATCCTTTGAGCAGTTAGACGGTTTCTTCCACCGATGCCCAAGCCATCTGAGAGCTTCTGTCCAGCCAAGCTTTTCTTCAAGTTTCGGAGTCTCGTTCCCATCCTCTTCTGAACGTGTCCCACACATTCTTTCTTGTTGATGGTAAAATCTTCATAGGGCTTGGCATCGGAAAGTGCCTTGAAGACCCTGGAATCTCCGTCTCCAATGTAATTTCTATATCTGACCCCATGAATGGACTCCGATCTCTTGAACATCTCGACTACACCATCCACTTCCATCTTGCCAGAGCTTCCTTCGTGATTGGTAGAACATTTTCCTTGGTGGGCTTCATACCATTCCTCGTATTCTGTTGTATCCTCTTTTGGGTGCTTTTCACAAGCCAGGCAAAACGATTGCTTTGGAGCAACATCGATCACCTTTCCATTGGCATGGCGTATCAATGTTGAAACACCTTGTAGGGAAGAGTGGCCTCGTTTCCTCCAACTACCATCGCCTGACACTGTTTCGTGGTCATCTTCTTGATCTATACCACTGCAATCTTCCTGCATAGCTGCTCGCATCGACTTCTGAGCTATACTTTTGCTTGCATCGTTCAAGTCTTGATTGATTTTATCAAAATTACTATGGGTGATTGGAGTAGAAAAATCCATTACTCTGCATAAAGTGCTCAAACCAGCATGTCCATGACCAAGACTTCTCATGGCTAGAACTGCTCGTCTGTTCACTTCGTAAGCATTACTCTGTTTCCCTATTTTTCTGCAGGAGTCGATGAAAGCAACTGCATTACATGAAGTACAGGTGATGGATAGTTTGCTACCAAGACCTCGTACATCAAGTTCTGCAAATCTAAGGCATTCACCACAAGCTTTACAGGCCAGAAATTGCTGTAATCCTGGCAGAAGCAATGAAATGTCGAAAATTCTATTTTGAACCGCACTAGGTTCTAAATATTTAGATTTTAATTTTTGCCTAGACCTAGACACAGTAATTTCTGGCTGTGTAAATGGTGCTGAAGTACCTAGTAGAGCTTGTGCAGCAGGTCTTGGACTCCGTGCCCTGGATGTTGAAGGTGGATGCGTATCAGGCGTAGGTCCTGAAGTGGTTGCTGTGGCTCGTCCTGGTTGTAAAGATGTTGGTCCTGATCCTGATCCTGATCCTGATCCTGAAACTTCCTTTTGTTGTTTGCGTTGAAAAACATGAGCTCTTCTCTTTCTTCTTCCAAATCTTCCTTTTTTATCTGATGATCCTGGTACTCTGTTTCTCTTGTCTGGATTCATTTTGAACAACACTTTACACTTTTACCTGTACTTTTTTGCTATCAATATTATAAAATTAATTATTTAATAATATTGAGCAAAGCAGAAAAAAGTATACATTCAAAGCAAGTGGTATTGCTACTGAACTGTATGGTAAAACAGATATCTAGACGAATAACCTTTTCTAACAAGCATCATACCGCCCGGTCGGTAAGCGCGAAATTCAAAATTCGCGATATTCAAAACTTTATTTGTTAGTGAATACTTGTGCCTTTTTGATGTTTTACAAAGCAAGATATATAAGCACATGTTTTTTTTATAAATGTTCAATATAAATAAACAAAAAAGAGTAAATACAAGAATTTTTTAATTTTTTAATTTTTTATTATTAATATCTTTTTAACATTATTTATTGCAAAATAAATATTTTTATTGTATTTTACATACAAATATCATATATATATCATATATTAGAAGCGTTAAAAGTGCGAAAAAATCATGTTCACTTATATAGCACTAAAAAATAAAAACGCGGAAATTACAGTTTTTTTAAAAAAAAGCTATTTGCATGCTTTCCGTTTTTGGTCCGTAGCTTTGAGCCAAATTTTTTTTGGACAAAAGTGACTTCAGCATCGTATTCTACGGACAATTTCCTATAAAAAAAGTCAATAAAAAAAATCGATTTTTTCAAGATTCTAACTCAGGCATAACCCCTTAATGAAATTGTCGTAGCTGCATTACAAATACTCGAAATTGACTTGTTTTCTGGAAAAAAAACTTTTTTCGATGTATACACTATACGTACATGTATATATTGTGCAACAAAATACATTTATGATTATATATATCAGTACAAGAATAATAACTGCTTTCTATTTTAATATTATACTAAATTAAGGTATTAATCTCCGTAAAATCAGTTGGATTCAATTGGAATTTATTGCTTCGAATTTTGAGTAGATTTTTGGAGTTGTACTGACGTTATTAAATATATGTATTGGAGTATGTGTACGTATTTATTTATACAAATACGATAGATAAAATTGCCTTTTATCTATTTCAGTAGTACATATTATTTTTAATATTTTTTTAAACATATTTATGATTATATACATGTGTGTATGTATATACATATATATGTGTGTGTCAATGAATAAATGAATAAAAAACATGTTCTTTACGTATTTATGTACACACACACGCACGCACACACGCATGTACGCACAATCACATGTATATAATCATAAATATGTTTTATAGTATACTATATACATGTAAAGATAATCTATGTAGCAAAAACATTAAAAGTAATATGTACTACCAAAATAGTAAGCAGTTATTATTCTTGTACTGATATATATAATCATAAATGTATTTTGTTGCACAATATATACATGTACGTATAGGGTATACATCGAAAAAAGTTATTTTTCCAGAAAACAAGTCAATTTCGAGTATTTGTAATGCAGCTACAATTTCATTAACACGACATGAAAGATGAGAAAAAAACACATAAAATTAAAAAAAAAGCATTACCGTACGACCTCTGGTTGCCGAGAAAAGAATTTAACATCTAAGTTCCCGAAAGCTGCAGCGGCGCTCCCCCCACCACCGCGCCGCCGGGCCGAAGCAGCCGCGCGGCCGCGCGCGCTAATTTCACATTCTTTCATCGGTCGTTTTGCACGAAATAGGTCCATTACAACTATCGGGTAAAATGCCATCATTTAGAGTATTTTTTGAGCAAGCTGTATACTAAACCCCCCCCCCCCCCCAAACAAACCTTTCCAAGGTAAAAGGCTGACAAGTATAAGGTTGTTTCTTCATGTAAAAATTAAAGATTAATTTTACAACTCTTGATAACCTTAATGTAAAAAAAAACTCTGAATAACACTTATGCAGACAAAACAAAAATTCTTAGAGCTTACTCTAAAATTCAACTTTAATTTTCAAACTTCGACAACTCTTATGTAGTCGAAATTATAAGTGCTGTATTCTATACATTTATTTAATTATGGAATTTAAAGATCTTGATAACACTTATATAGACAAAATATTAGTAGCTTTACTGCATACTTTTAAGACGTGTTGATATTATAATCGTCAGATCAACAAATAATATATCTTCTTTCCTCTTGTGAATAAGTGATCGAACACAAATACTGGAAGAATATGTGATACTTATAGATCAAGTTGGAAAACAAATAATTATGTTAGAATGAATGTCTTCTTTTACCTATTCAATGAGTTAATCACAACCACTCAAATCATGATGCTTATGCATTAAGCTAAAAAATCCGAAACTCTCATGTAATTAGTAGGGGTGGGTTATACCCCGCCACCGGCGACAAGGGAGATGGCGCCGACTGGCGCCAGTGACGTCACGGCGAGGGGTGCGATATAAACGACGGCAGATGGTGCCGCCGGAGAGGTGGGCGGCCCCGTGGAGAGGGGGCGGCCTCGCGGAAGGGTTAGCCGGCTGACCGGCCAGGGGGCCAGCCTGACTCCGCGGAAGGGTTAGCCGGGTGCCCCGCCCGGGGGCCAGCCTGACTCCGCGCCGCCACCGCCGCCGCCCGGGTGGGAGCATGTGCGTGGGAGAGAGTATAGCGCGATGAGAGCAGGCAAAATAGGGTATGGTCGGAATAAAGGAACGGTTGTTGGATACGGATAATAATAAAAATTAAATTTTTAAAAATTACATTTATTGACCTTATTTTTATACACGGTATAGGTATTCAAATGTCGTCCAAACAAGTCAAAGCTAATCTTTGAAATTAATTAAATCAGTATTGGTTTTAGCTGGGCGACTTTTATAACTTGCGAATGAATCTTCAAAGCCAGATTTTTGTGTTTTCGAATCTTTGTGATTATTCATCCCAGCTACTTCTTGGTATGAAACAGAAGTTTTTTCATTCAATGGTTCCGACTTGACGAGACGTTGACGCTCCTCTCCTGCCATCCCCGAAGAGAAGCTTTTTTTCCACTTATCCATTTTAGGCGGCGCAAGTATCAGCTATTTGTGAGACCAAGATTTTTTGATGAAACTTTTGATTTTATTGCGTTACTCGATTGATCACTCGTTGCGTACTGACTGTCTTCGGCCATACTGAGCTGTTAATATAGTTTTTCTTAGCATTCAAAACAATACCCTTTTTAATGGTTTTTAACAGCGATCGGGGTTCGAGAGAGAGAGAGAGTATACAAGAGAGCTTATAGCGCCAGAGTCGAAAATTTTCCAAGTCCCGAAAGCGAGAGAGTGGGGGTGTCTGGAAAAAATATCGATCGGGGCGCGTTATACCCGACGCATGCGCAGAGAGAGCCGAGAGAGAGAGAGTCGAAAAATTTTCCAAGTCCCGAAACAGAGAGAGTGGGGGTGTCTGGAAAAAATATCGATCGGGGCGCGTTATACCCGATGCATGCGCAGAGAGAGCCGAGAGAGAGTCGAGAATTTTCGACAGCAGGCTGAGAGCGAGAGAGAGAGTGGGGGTGTCTGGAACGGGAAAAGCCGAGAGGTACGGTATAAACGACGCATGCGCTCTGCGGTTTCTGCCACGTGCCAAGAGATGCGAGGGAGAGAGAGAGACCCCAGCCTAAAATTTTCAAAGGCCCCGACCGAAGCTAACCGACGGGGCGCGAAGCTGGCCGAGGGGGACGGCGCTAGCCGAGGGGAGCGAGGCGAGGGGAACGGCGCTAGCCGAGGGAGAGCGAAGCGAACCGAGGGGTCGAGAGCATCGGCTCGATGCTGTGTGTGTGTGGGAGAGAGAAAGTCCGCGTGAGAGAGAGAGAGAGAGAGATGCTGAGACGTTGGGAGAGAGCGTTATAGGGATTAAGGGAACAGTTGGAGTTACATGTGGGTTTAAACACAATGAAAAAAACCCTTTTGGAAAAATTAAATTATATTGCACAAAAAATTACAAAAAAATTATGTATACATATATACATATCCATAAAATAAAAAATATAGACGGCAATACAGAAATCGGCCATCTGTGGGGTGGCTCGCGCGAGGGCTGGACCCGCCCTATGGTCACAATATAACTGTTTTTAAAATACACCTCACTAAACACCTCCATTATCACTTCCATATTATTCTTATTAGTATAGCTGGCCCGCGTGTAACGCAGCAGCTCATCCAACCCCCAGGCGTCGAAGGCTAGCTGGTTTATACCGTCTCGCAGACAGTTGTTTCGCTCCCTCGCGATCCGGCGGGCGGTCCGCCGACAAACCAATTTTCAAACTGAAAGACGACGAAATAATATAATTATAATAATAATAAAATATAATATATATATATTCTTAATTAAAAAACTTACAATCACGATTGTTCGTTTTGGTCTTCTAAATCCGTACATGCTGTCTATCTTTCTTTTTCTAAATTCTTTAAGAGGGCGATGAGTCTCTGACGAGAATACGGCAGAAAATTACGCGCTGGCAAATTTTCGTCCTCTCCAGAGGTCCACCGTCATAAAAACCAAAGCCGCCTCCGCCGTCATCTTGTGCAGATAACTTTCTCTAAAAAACTTTCGGAAAACTATCGGATGTGTCGGAAAACGTCGGCGCCTTTTTCACCTGTACCGAGCGCTGCAAGGCCCCCCCCCCCCGCCTAGAGTCGGCTCTTTTTCCCGTCACAGGTAGCCTCCACGCGAAGGGGTCTTGCCATCCGTGTTGTACGGCCCACGCCGTGTTTGCTATACCAGTATAGCCTACTACGACTATATCTATACAGCAGTGTGCTGAGGGTTTGGCTATATAGCTATATAGCATCTCGAACCAGGGGCTGTGTCTTCCTAGACCTTCGAAATACAGACTTGTTGAATCTCCGGCAGTCTCAAAGTGTCCGTCGTTTCGAACGCAAGTTTTTCAATCTCCGAGAAAAATTTTTCATTATTTCCAAAAAATGTCGGGAGAGCATTTTACCGAGGAGGAGATGGCCCGCTTGCGCGAGGAGGTCTGGGAATCACTCCCAGCCATTGCAGCGGAGTTATTTAGCCGGGGACCAGCGCCGGAAGGAATACGCTCTACAGACCGCGAAATATATGACAAAGTAAGTATATTTTTTACTTATACGCCCTGTTATAAAAGACAATTTATAAATTAAAAATACAATTTTTAGTTTCAGAATAGCTGGGCAATAAAAAGAGATAATCTTGAATACCCCCGTAAAATAACGAAAGCGTTTTTCGCCGGTCAAATCCCGGTAAGAATCCTCACATATATTTTTAATATGTTATTTATCTAAATATTTATCTAAATAATTATTATTTTTTCAGTATCACATGTGGGCGCTGTACCGTAATGCAAAAAATTCGTTCTTTAGAGAGAACGATTTGCTAAACGCCATGTTTAACGGGATAGCAGACAACGAGAAAAATTTTTATTTAAGCAGGTTATTCGAATACGAAAGTTATTATATTAAAAATAATGATATTGTGTACGCTATAGAAATTTTTTCAAACCTAATCATGATTAAAAGAAACGGGTGTTTAATTTTTAAAGAACCTCGTAAAATAGAGTATTTATGTAACAATCCCGATAATTTAAAAACATGTAGCGCGATGGCAATTCTTAAACATTTGTATCCCTAAAAATTTTGTATATTTTTATTAATGTGTGAATATATGTAATTTTTTGAAAAACTCAAATATTATTTTCCCGTCCACTACTCCTTTATTCCCACCCATACCAATTCATTTATTTTCTGATGAATTTTTTATAAAGAAGACTTATTTTCTATTTGATGATTGAAATCCTAATTTTTCTGTTAAATAAAAAATATTTGCCATTGGAGCATTAACACGACCGGTAGGCGGCAGCGTGCTTTTTGTACATGACAAAGAGAAAGCTAATGTAATTCGAAAAACACATGACTGGCCCTGGTACTCGAAGCGGTGGTGGCTGCAACGGTGACATTTCTTTTAAACCAGCAGCAGTCTGAAATAGCTGTCAATGCCCTCGGATACAGGTATACAGGTTACCGTTCGAACTCTGCTGCTGTACAAAAGCATACACCCTCCAGTCTAGCGCTGGTTGGGAAAAATGAGTCATTTGTGACGGTCTCCGCATAGCTCTCGGTTCCCTCGCAGCTGTGACCTTCTGCCGAGTGAAAATAGGTAGCGCTCCATTAAGGGGTTATGACAGGGTTAAAACCTGAAAAAAAAAGAAAAATGATTAGGGCTGTAAAAAATTAATATATGTAGGTGCTCTAAAAACTACATTTTTCATTTAAAATATAAGTATTATACATCACTTTTATGCATAAAAAATATGCATAATGTGAGTATAACATTTAAAAACAATTAAAGGTATTTATTTACCAAAAGTCCTGATTTTCATCAATTTTCTTTACTTGCCGCAGGTTTCTGAAAGAACCGTACCTTCAATCCTGGTGAACCAGACTGGAAAATCTTCCTTATAAGTCTGGTCACAAACTGAGCGGAAGGGATTTCTGAAAAACACAAAATCAATATAATTAATTATACATATTGTAAATAATTTACTATGCGTCTCTTCGAGCCAAATCGTTTTATTTATACAAAATTCGCCAAACGTTTCAGGATATATGTATCCCCTCTTCAGTGGCTATATACAAGGTTATAAAATATTTGAAAATTCATTACACAATATAAATTTAAAGTTTAAATTAATTACAAAATATTGAAAAAATCTTTACCTAATATGTAAAAAACCTCCATCTTTCACATCGCAAAAAGACAAGGAATATCGCATATGGCGCTATAATTAAAACGTACAAATTTAATTGAAATTTACAAAACTTTTTTTAAAAAATTTACTTACAGGATTTTGACTCGAGAAATTATAAAAACAGTACGGTTCTTTACCGGTGCCATTAGATGGCAATATGGCACCGGCCGAGGCTGGACAACAACTAGTGTCTCGATTGAAATTCGGCCTATATAAAGCCCGCAATACATACATCAAACGCAGAACACATACTAAGAATACATCAATTATATATGTAACAAACTATAATGCAACATACGTTGGCGACGGATATTTCGAGCTTCATCCGTGTATCAAGAACGTATAACAGAACAGAGGTGGCACGTCTACTACTCAAGTGACAGAGCGGGGAGCCCAAGCCGCGTCGCAAGAAACGCTCCTACCTAAAAATGTTATATCTAATCTAAAAAATAGTCCAAATAAAATTTAACTTGTAAATAATGGGATTGCGGAGGCTCGGTGGCGAGCAGACTGTATTAGGAGCCTAGCATGCAGATAGAGGTGTCAAGCCGCTTCGCGCTCTCTTCAACTCAGCCAACACATGCTCGATAGTGATTGGCTGGCGAGCCGGAGCGGAACAGCCCAGTGGGAGGTCGGGGAGACCGGGTTGCCTTGGTAACGCGCTGGCCATACTGTATACTATATAGTCATACAGTCATGGTAGGAGCGTTTCTTGCGACGCGGCTTGGGCTCCCCGCTCTGTCACTTGAGTAGTAGACGTGCCACCTCTGTTCTGTTATACGTTCTTGATACACGGATGAAGCTCGAAATATCCGTCGCCAACGTATGTTGCATTATAGTTTGTTACATATATAATTGATGTATTCTTAGTATGTGTTCTGCGTTTGATGTATGTATTGCGGGCTTTATATAGGCCGAATTTCAATCGAGACACTAGTTGTTGTCCAACCTCGGCCGGTGCCATATTGCCATCTAATGGCACCGGTAAAGAACCGTACTGTTTTTATAATTTCTCGAGTCAAAATCCTGTAAGTAAATTTTTTAAAAAAAGTTTTGTAAATTTCAATTAAATTTGTACGTTTTAATTATAGCGCCATATGCGATATACCTTGTCTTTTTGCGATGTGAAAGATGGAGGTTTTTTACATATTAGGTAAAGATTTTTTCAATAATTTGTAATTAATTTAAACTTTAAATTTATATTGTGTAATGAATTTTCAAATATTTTATAACCTTGTATATAGCCACTGAAGAGGGGATACATATATCCTGAAACGTTTGGCGAATTTTGTATAAATAAAACGATTTGGCTCGAAGAGACGCATAGTAAATTATTTACAATATTCCAACATCGAGCGATAGATTCACATTTAAACAATTAATTATACATACATTGACAGTATTAGTAATTATAGTGAATGTTACATATGTAAACATACGTAACATTCACTTTTAACTTATCTTTTCCAATTCTGCTCCGCTCAGTTTGTGAGGAAACCTATTCCGAAGGTTTCTCTAAAATTTTAGCTCAATTGGTTCATCCGTTCCTGAGAAAACCTGCGGCAAGTGAATAAAAATCATGAAAAACCTAATTCTGAGTAAATGGCATTTAAAGTTTTACTTAATATTTAATAAAATAAAGTATACTTACAAATGATTTTCAACGTCTAGGCCAAATATAATCCAAAAGTAGCTGTCTGGGGATGATGACTGGAGAGACGCGTATTCAAAAAAGCTTCATTATGAAAGCTTATGTCCTCTGAAACACAAAATATGTAATAAGTGAAAAAAGGTTAAAATATTAAATTCAGTAGTTTTTAAATTTTTTTTATAATTCAAACTCAAAGTATGCTAAATTTTTGTGAAAAATTATTCAACATACTTTGAGTTAACGTATTCTTAATAAATATTTTATAATAAATTCTAAATATTTAAAAATATACTTACAAATGCTGTTTCTCATCCATGTAGCAAAAGAGCAGAAGAAATGAACACTAGAAGCTAAAAAGGATTTGTTCAGATGTGATTGATAAAAAGTAGGTCAGAGAACAGCTGATCAGCTGTTGAGCTAACAGCAAGCCAGCAGACTCAAGCAGACTAAACTATCACTAATGTGCATGGTTATGAAAAAAAAAAGAAAACTGGAAAACTGTCAGCTCTGCTCTGACCAAATTTTCATTTTATTTTGTAATGTGTGTATTGTCTATGTTAAATGAAAAGTTATATGAAGCTTGTAGTGAATGCTCGTTTCAGTGTTTGGTTAGGAGTGAGAAGTATAGGGGTTATTTGTGTAAATGTTTAGTGTGCCCCAGCTGAGTAGGAATCGTCATCCGGATTATTCCTTTTCCTCTTAGCTTTTCGGACTTCTAGTGTAGATTCCATTGCTCTCTTGTCTGACCAGAAAAGCCGTTGTTCGTCTGCACTCTTGGCCCAGTCTACTGCAGAAGATCCCGGATGCACATTGAAATTCTTCATCACCTGAAGTACTCCAGCTTTGCCATCATTGAAGGAAGCAACAGCAATGAAAATTCCAATCTCCAAGACTGTGAGGCCGCTGAAAGTTTCCTTGGGGACGAGTTTCCAAATGGACTGGTTGAAGCTTTCGTTGCTGTTCTGGGTGAAGCCTCCAATGCATCTCTCCAGCAGGTCTGCTTGCATCAAGTCCTTGTAAATTGGCTTGATTGCCTCCATAATTGCCATAGGAATCGTGTCTCGATGTTGGAAATTCTTCAGTTGTCCCTTGGCTTTGGCTGCTTGCCATTTACACCAACTGTCTGATCCCACGGGATAAAGGTGGTGTCTCGGCTCTTGATCCGTTGAAGATTTGTGATGGAATGTTGCCCAGATGGCATTGGACATTTCTTCAACAGAATGATGATGGCTTCGGATGGCATTGCCATAATATGTTGTAAGTTTATCAATTCTTTGAGCTGTCAGACGGTTCTTTCCACCTATCCCTGCACCATCAGACAGTTTTTGGCCAGCCAAAATTTTCTTCAGATTTCTCAGTCTGGTTCCCATTCTCTTCTGCACGTGTCCAACACATTCCTTCTTCTACTTCTTCTTCTCTCTTCTACTTCCATTTTTCCAGAACTTCCCTGATGATTGGCGGAGCACTGGTCTTGATGTGCTTCAAACCACTCTCTGTATTCTTCAGTGTCCTCCTCTTGATGTGATTCACAAGCCTTACAAAATGATTGTTTCGGTGCCACATCAATCACTTTGCCATTGTCGTTCCGGATCAACGTTGATACTCCTTAAAGGGAAGAAAATCCTCGTTTCCTCCAAGATCCATCACCGGAAACCATATCACAACAATTCTCCTGAGTCTCATCTGTATTACATTTTTCTTGCATAGCTGCTTTCATTGACTCGGTAGCTACTCTTTGACTCGAAATTTTTAACTCATGATTGATAGTTCCAAAATGACTATGAGCAACTGGTGGTAAAAAATCCATGATTCCACAAAAGGTTTTTAAACCAGTGTGTCCATGGCCCAGAGCTCTCATTGCTAAAACTACTCGCTTATTAATTTCAAAGGCATTACGCTTTTGACCAATTTGCCTACATGAGTCAATGGATTCAGCTTTACAGCAATTATTACAAGTCATAGATAGTTTGCTACCCAGGCCTCTGATATCAACTTCATTAAAAGTGATATCTCCGCCACAGTTTTTGCAAGCCGGAAATTCTTGTAATCCGGGCAAAAGTATAGAAATGTCAAAAATTCTATATTGTATAGAACCAGCTTCTACATACTCTGATGTTAATTTCTGTCTTGATCTGGATACTGGAATTTCTGGCTGTGCAAACTGCGTAGCTGCTGTACCTGATGTTGATGGTTGCGTAGTTGTTCTTGTTGGAGATCTTGCACTGGATGTCGATGGAAGTGGCATTTCTCTCTCTGGTGGTCCAGGTGCAGTAGACGATGAAGGATGTGCTTCCGATGGTGCTTCATTTCTTGAAGATGGGATGGTCGTTGACGATGGTTCACTTCTGTAGAACCTCCTTTGCCTCCTCTTCTTTCTTCCAAACCTACGCTTTCCTTGTGCAGATGAGCCTGGCTTTCTGTTTCTTGAGCCAGTCATCTTATTGTTTTTTATAATCTTGATATTTCACAACACAATAATAATACACTCACAATAACACAATAATAACCTAGATTTTAAACTAAATAAAATACTTGTGCAATTTTCAGTTAAAATTATTAGTTTAAAACTAAAATCTTTACTGAAAAATTGAACTGAATATTATTTAGTTAAACAATCACTGTTTATCATTTAACAGCGAGTTTGACAACCTGCTAGTGCTATGGTAAAACAGGATTCTAGTTAGAGTGCCATTCGCTGTAGATACCATTTACCTCGGCCGATAACCGCCAAATTTAAAATTTTTTCCAATGCGTCGTACAGTGAAAGGCATATATATATATATATATATATACACACACACACACATATATATATATTTGATATATGCATCTTATGTACTTTCTTTTAATAAAACCATTTATAAAACATGAAATGGTACTTATAGTATAAAATATACGATTATCGAAAATCATGATTTTTTTTTTGGTTTTATGCCTATAACTTTTGAAAAAAATTTTGTACCGAAAAGTGGGTTTCGGGAGCTTATTCTACAGTAAATTTCCTACAAAAAACGTTAATAAAAAAAAAATCAATTTTTTTGAAATTTTAACCCTGTCATAACCCCTTAAGGATGAGGGGATAAATAACTCTACGAAAATAAATGCGCTTTACACTTTAGGATAAATTTCGTTTTTATTCAAAGAAAATTTTACATTCACAATTTTTCACATAATTTAAGAAGACAATTTTGTATAATTTTTATATGCATGGTAGTTAATTCAAGATACAAAATATCGTAGTAGTAATTTAAAAAATAAGAGTCTTTTGATGCATCAAAATAGTTTAATACAGTTTCGTGAATATCTCGCGAATTTTTTTTTATTATTGTTTTAATAATAACGTCGCTATTGTTGGCAAAGATATCCGACTTTTTAACAAAAAACGAAAGTTTTTTTGAAATAAACTCTTTATACTTGTTGGCCAATGCTCCGATACGCTCTAAGCGGCGATAGCGCTCGTCCACACATACAATCGCACTCTTCAATCCTTGAAAGGTGATTTTTTGTAACACCACGGCCGGTGAGAAATTTTTCTTATTTTTATCCTCAAAATCGGTGTTACTTTTTGCAAAGTAAATTGACTTTACGCCGTAAGACGTAGTGAAGCGCAGTAGCGTCTCATTATCCAACGATATATCGGAGGGATAGACGGGAGAATCCGAGTCGAAATACTGCGTTATTTTTTCGAGGTTATTTATCAGCACTGTCCATGCAGATGAACTTAAGGTCTGGCCGTATGAACATTGGTTGTTGATAAGCCGAATCGTTGGAGTGAAGACGTCTGCATCGTCGTTGTAGAATAAACCAACACAAATTTTTTTCGTGTCCGAACTATTTAACGAATACACGGTTGACGCATGGGCGATGCTTTACATTCCTTCGGCGCCTCCATCATGATAAGCTTTGTTTTTTCGCCTCCATTGGGAAAACCGATGTCGTTTCTTTTCACCAGCATTGCCTGAGCCATTGTCTCAGTAAAACGTTACTGTACGAGCACAATATATACTATTCGATGTGATCGGTTCTAGAGCTAGCTGAACACTGAGGGGACCCGTCCCAATTAATAGATACTTATAGCGCGCATCTTATTTTAAAAAAGATGTCACCTACACCCTCGCACCTCTTATGCACGCACGCACGTCGATGCTGTTGGCTAGATGACCATATGTGTGCTCGTGCGTTAACGGAAAAATATTCCCTAAATACGTACTATGTGTAAATCGCTATTTTACTACTTTTCTCCAAAAGTTTTTCAGAGAGGCACGACGACTAATCGATTCGTCGATCGTTTCTTACTAACACTCCTCCGTAAAAGCTTTTCTCGAACCATGCATATGTGGAAGTCGAGCCCCCGAAAATAGAAACTGCATCGCCTAGCATTATAAAAGCTCCGGTCGGTCCAATCCTAGTGTTTAGTCTTTTCCTCAAACGCCGAGCGAACACTTCGTTGACCGTGATATTTCTTGTATCTAGTGCTTGCTTGTAATTGTGTATCCTATACAAAAATGCCAACTCCCGAGGCAAGAAAGATAGTCGCCGACTTTCAATACGTTGTAGTGCCTGCGCTGCGCTAGCGTGCGTACGATACGTTTACGGCAGCGCTGCAGCCCCGAGTGGTAGTCGAGATTTTTTGACCTGCCAATATCGTCGCTTGTGTTTGAGTATTTTTACATACTTGCATTCAGCGATTTGAAGGATGTGTTTACGATGTACGATGTGTGCATTTCACCAATGTAACCTAGCGATTTATCTTGCGGGTCGATGTCTCACTGAAATTCCGCTTCGAGCTCGTAGATGCCTTGCAACTCGTGTATTTTTGTGATATTGTAGTGCTCGCCACTGTCCAAACCCAGACATACGCGAGTATCTTCTTTCACAATGCAGCGCACCCGTTTCCCCTCCACCAGCAAAGATATCATCATTTTTGGCTGTAATTTTAAAACCCATTAATTTTTATAAAGGCACATGCATTTAATAACAAAGTTAAAGAATCTTAAAATTACCTGTAATTCGTAAGTTGATAATTTTTTTAAAAGAGATTCTCCGTTTTCTTCCGGCTGCAAGTGGCCCGTTTCAGGACAATAATAATACAACGAGGCAATTCTGTAGTAATCGAGCATCTCCTGCTCTAATTGAATATATGCGGCATCCTCCTCGATGAGATGCACATAAAAAGACGATGGTGTATAGAAACAAGAAACCCTTCTTTCTCTTGATGCAAGAGCGCGTCAATGTTACGCCAACCAACATTGAGTAGCGAGACCGATTCCATTGTGACGCATTTAGTTTAGATTACATCTGCTCCTAAACACTTCCGAGTAAATACTGTCACCCCCTGCTGTTTTCGAGGGGGGACTAGGACTCGATTTTCGACTGCGGCCCGAGTTCGATGGGTGATTGGAGGGGGGAGAGCGACTGGCACGTGCCACAGGTAAGCATAATTCGGGGGGAGGGGGCGTTTGAAGTGTTGGAAAAATTAACGGTTCATCGTGCGCGCAGGCTCATCTGTTGCAGAGCTAGACTGTGCGCCGCCGCCGCCGCCACTGTGGTTAAATATGCTTAATTGAAAAAATTAATTTAGTTGAAATTGTGCTGTCGCGCTAACATCATGGATACGCGATGGTCGCATCCTTGGACAAGTAAAAAAAAAAAAAAAAAAAGTGGTGGGTTTATACACTTGCAGCCTTAGAGGCCTAGCAGGTGTTTTTTTTTGTACCTTTATTTGTATTCCACATTATTTTTTTCACATTATTCTCCTTTCTTTCTCTTCCTTAACCCCCATATACTTTTAGTCTGGGAAGGCTTCTCCGGTGAGGACATGTTTCAGACGCACACCTTGCCGGTTAAGCCGGCACTCTCTGGCCCCGGAAGGCCATCGGGTCCACCTTCCCAGGGTAGCTTACCGGAGAAGGAACTTTTTCAAAGTCCAGCTCCCCGTCGGTAAGGCCAACGTTCCCTGCCTACTGCATCGGATCGGCTACCCCGTGATTTCTATATTACCCCCAGAGTCCCTAACACTGTCTCGCAATTCCGCCCAGGTTATTCGCCTGTGGGGCAAGGGAAAACCTGGAATGACGCTGAAGGAACATTCCAGGGAAAAACCCGCCCCGAGACAGCCGGGGTACAGGGTTCTTTTCCCGCCGAAAAAACGTAACTCAGAAAAAATCCGAGTTTTTGTCCTCGCCGGGAATCGAACCCTGACCCCTTGAGCGGTGTTGCCTGTGCGCCTAGCACGCTAACCGCGCAGCCAACACCGCTCCTCCTTGGACAAGTATAATATGCGGACCTACGTCGTGCGGAAAATCATGGTTTATAAAACGGTTTTTAAATTATCTCGACCAGATGGCCAACGTAAAATTCGATCATATTATATTCTATTATGCAGAGTGGCAAGACGGTTACAAGAGTGAACATTTTTTAAACAACGGTAAATCTATCGAGTTTCACGAAGGGCTACCCAATCCTGAAGACTATTCAAACGATCCGCATTTAAAAAATTATTAATAATCGACGATTTGATACGTGAGGCTTCTACTCATGTTATCGTCGATCTCTTTACGAAAGGCTCTCATCATAAGAATATTTCTGTATTTTTTATAACGCAAAATTTATTTCACAAAGGAACGTATGCTCGAGATATAAGTCTCAACGCATCGTACATTGTGTTATTTAAAAATCCTCGAGACCGCGTCCAGATACAACATCTCGCGCGACAAGTCTACCCCGAAGATCCGAAATTTTTAAAAGAAGCGTATCAAGATGCAACTACAAAACCTTTTGGTTATTTGATGATTGAATGTAAACAGAGCACGCCGGACGAGTTTCGATTCAGAACGGCCATTTTTCCCGACGACGAGTATCAATACATTTACTTGCCAAAGTATACGACAAGTTCTCTCGAACAAACTATTTAATGTAAAAAAAACAAAACTCTACATATTATTCTTCAGTCGTAGCCCAACCATGCCGAAGCATGCATCGTCGTCTGCAGCAGGCGGCTCGGGTAATAGTAGTAAACCACCGTTTGAAAAAAAATATATCGCTCTCTTGGATGCTCACAGACACTCGGATAAAAATCAACGCTTAGCAATTTTGAAAGCCGCCGACGAAAAGTTAATAAATATATTTGCGAGTGCGCGTTAAACGTTCTTCACGGTACAGTGACATTGAAAAATCATCAAAAAAGTAAACTGAAAAAACACAAAAATATTTTAAGAAACTCGCCTCTAAAGCAAAAAATAAAAACGCTTGGAAAATTAAAAAACGTGTAATAGTACAAAAAGGTGGTAGTTTTCTTGCATTCTTATTGACACCGATACTAGAGAGTGTACTGTCGATTTTCCGTTAAAATCATTTATAATGTCGAGTATAAAGAAAATGGTGTTATTACCAAAGGAGCAGCTCGACAGAATACGACAACGAGAGTGGAGTGCAACTTCGACAACAGGTAGCCCCGAAGCGACCATCGCCCCTGTGGCGCTAGGGTCTACGCAGACTGTAGGAGATAATCTCACACGCCTGGACGATGAAATGAGAAAAATTCTCAATTCGAGAACGTACCCAAACGAGCAAGAACGTTTAAAAGATTATTTGAGTGTTTTACGACGGTATTTATTTTTTGTGGAAGAAAAACGCAATCCCGTGATAGATGTGAAAGCTGCAGACTCGGAGGCATTATCGGACGAGTTGATTATTCAAAGTGTTCCGAAGATTTACAAGAGAATCACGCAGCTGCTATTGAACCACTTGAAGGGACGCCGCGACCGCATAACGTGGAGTGTCACTGGTGTCGTATCTATCGACGGGAGACAATTGAAAAAATAACATTATCGACTTGATGAACGAGGCTGCGCGCTCGCGGAAAAAAATTAAAGCTGTCGGTAGATAAGAGTTTGCGAAACTACTTCGCGATATCAACGTGCCTAAAGAATATGTGGGGAACCCCGATTTGTGGAGTATCGCCGGTGCCGAGTCGTCGAGCAGAGACTGGAGCAAATTAAGCATTGACGACGACGACGACGACGACAACGAGACATCTGCGGGGAACGATTTTAAGACACCGAAAAAACGTTTCAACGAAAGTGATTTTAACCGTCTTATGGATCCAAAGGTTACTTTAAGAAAACGAGGCGAAAAACCACTTTTCAGTTCTACACCTAGTAAAAAATGGTTAAAAAGTCTGTAAACAAACGTTTGAAAAACAATATTTTGATCCGATGAAAGCATCGGCATTTTCTGGTGCAAGAAATTTGATTCGTAAAAATAAAAATAAAATTTCTCCGGAAAAAATTAAAAAGTGGTTTACGCGCCATACACACTTCATAAAACTGTTCGTAGGAAATTTCCTCGACTATTTTACAACGTAGAAGGAATAGATCAAGTTTGGGAGGCAGATCTCATACAGCTCAATTCTATCGAAGACCAAAACGACGGTGTAGCATACATATTGGTTGTAATCGATGTTTTGTCTAAATTGTGTGGGCTCAGCCCCTTCGTGACAAAACTGCGCTCGAGGTTACAAATACTTTCAAGAAAATTCTCAAAATCAGCATCGGTCGCCGCACACACTGCAAACGGATCGCGGTAAAGAATTTGTCGGGAAAACGTTTCAAAATTTCTCAAAGACAACGACATACATTTTTGAACTGTAAGCAACCCCGATGTAAAAGCCGCAGTTGTGGAGCGTTTCAACAGAACTCTGAAAGAGCGCATGTACAGATACTTTACGTATAAGAATACAAAGCGATACATTGACGTATTACAACTACTGGTTGACGGTTACAACAACACACCGCATTCTACGATTAAAATGGAGCCAGGAAGTGTGACTTTATATAACGCGCACAAAGCCCGAGATAATTTAGTTGCTCGTGCGGTGCGTAACCAACCTCGTCGAAAAAAATCAAAGTACAAAGTAGGTGCACACGTGCGTATAAGTCGAGAAAAAAATATTTTCGAGAAAGGTGCTGAAAAATCTTGGAGCGAAGAAGTGTTCAAAATTACAAAAGTTTTGAAGAGACAAGGTTTATTTATCTACAAACTCGTCGATTTACAAGGCGAGGATATAGAGGGGTTTTTCTATCCTGAAGAACTATCTGCTGTACATAAATCGCGCGTCGAGGAGCGCGAATATAAAATTGACAAAATTTTGCGCTCGAAAGGCCGTGGCAAGAATAAACAATATTTCGTAAGTTGGGTTGGATATCCGGATAAATTCAACTCGTGGGTGCCGGCTGCCGATTTGAAAAATGTTTAAAAATGTATCAGACAAATTTCACGATAGTTCTCCCGAGCAACAGCACCGCAAAGTATTTTCCAAATAATACGACTGCATGCTTCTCGACCCGTCTACCCAAAGAGATCGAACTCTACAGGCGGTGGCTCGTAGGTATTTCGGAAATACACGTTCCATGTACAACGCTGCATCTGCGGCACGAAGAGTGCACTCTCAAGACGCGCGAGAACGAGGCGCCTCGATACTTTCAGCACGGCACCTATCCCAACATACGAAGCCTTGTCGATACAATAAACGAAGCTCTCGTATTAACGAGTAAAGATAAACTGTGCATGAAATTATTCTACAACGAAAGAGGTGGTTATGTGTCTGTTGGATTACTCTCAAAAGATGGCCATGCAAAAATGTGTAAAACACCCGAACTGTCTCTCCCCGTGCAACATGTACTTGGATTCGAGTTTGGTATAGAACCGACCGATTTGCGCAAGCAAATTGACAATTATCAAATACGATATGTAGGTACACAACCTGCGAGTTTTGCAAGAACAGTCCCAGATCAAATGTTCGTGTATAGCAATATATGCGAATCAGGCATAGTTGGCGACACTTTTGCGCCGCTTCTGAGTATAGTCAATGTGGAGGCAAAAAAATTTCAATTTGGTGGTACTATGGTAAAATGTTACGATCCTGTGCATTACGTCCCTGTGCTCGTAAACAGATTTCAAACGGTCGACATAGATATAAGGGATAACCTCGGTAAACCGATAGCATTCGAGTTTGGGACGTTGACCGTTACGCTACATTTTAAGAAAGCAACGATCTGAGTGATTTAAAAAATGAGTTTTTACACAGTTTACGATCAGTCGGGCTACGGAGGCCGCGGCGTCAATCATGTATACGTCGGCTCCCCACGCATGCGAGGCCACGGGCTAGGCTCATGGTTTTCTGGAATATTTCGAAGTGCATTACCATTCCTCGCCAAGGGAGCTCGAGCTGTCGGTAAGGAGGCTTTGCGTGCGGGCGCTAACGTGCTCGAAGATATTGGCGAGAACGTGTCGTTCAAAGATTCGCTTCGAAATCTTCTAAACGAGTCCAGCCACAACCTAAAGAGAAAAGCAACCGAAAAATTGTCAAAAGTGATGGACGAATCGGGCTATAAACGTCGACGCGCAAAGAGACTAGCTCAGTCTCCATTCGCTCTCGGTCCGCTTCGCATCGTATCACGGCGTCGGAAGAAACGCAGCACTACAGCCGGAAAAAAAATTACGAAACGTAAAACAAGGAGACGTACAAAACCGTTGAAACGATTAAACCGAAAACGCAAGAGTAAGAAGACTAAACGGAAGACTACAAAGAGGAGGAAGAAGGCAAGAAAAACTAAATCGCGCGATATTTTTGGATAATCAAGTAAAACGGTGAAAATGTCGTTTTTACATAGCCATTCGGAGGCGTGCCTCAAGACCGAACTCGACTTATTTTCACTCCCCCCAACGCAGACCGCAATAGAATCGAGCAGATGGGTATCTTACAAACCCGTGTCATCGTTGAGCGACGAGAGTCCAATCGAGTTTTGCGTAAATTCTCAAAACGAGGATTATTTAGATCTCGCGCATACAGTGATAAGAGTGAATGTCCAGATAACCCCTCTAACGGCAACCACCGACAAACAAGTAGCCCCGGTCAACAA
>JACCIB010000855.1:0-77589 GCA_018906965.1 Philotrypesis tridentata
ACCAAAGACCTCTGACATTCTGGAACTTTCACAGATTCTTTTATAATGAGTTAAACTATCTTTTCATATTTTTTTAGATATTGATTATCAAACTGAAAACTTGATTTTAAGGCTTAAAAAAATCTATATAAAACCCATATGTATATATTTATGTGTGTGTATGAGTGTATATTATAAAAATGAATTGTTACTAAACTATAAAATTCATTTTTAATTTTTAGAATTAACCATGCAAAACCAAATGGATATTAGTGAAAATGGTACATAAAAATTTTATTTTCTAATGTATTTTGTTCTAAGATTTGAAAACCAGACTAGTTTTCCTACGCCAACCCTAACAAAATGTTTTTTTAATTTAGCGCAAGTTGGTGCAGCCAATAATAACAACAACAATAACAATAACAACAACAACAACGACAATAACAATTTCAACAACAACAAGGGCAACAGAAATCAGGCTAATCATGGTACCATTTTACCAATAGAATTTTTTAATAATATAAATATATTTGAGAATTTAAAAAAAAAATACATAAAAATACTTTATATAGGTAGAAGAGGTACGAGGGCTGGTAGGAACTTCAGGAGATACCGAAGGAGGCTGAATCCCTACCAGCAAAACCTGAAGAATTTAGCTGAATTCATAAATTTTATGGCCAGGTCCAATGTAGAAGAGACACGCTCGGACCTGGCCAAGCAAAGAACACAAGAAGTGTTTCACGGAGAAGATGCTCCAGAAGGAGAGGATCCTCCACAAGGAGTGAATCCACAGAATTAATGTATAACTTTTAAAAATATACAGTATAAAATCTAAAAACTTGTGTATAATTATTTATACTTACAAGATACTTGCGCTTATGACAGTTATTCTTCTTGAAGTCCAAAGAACTTGATAATTTGTAATGACCAGATGGACTGCAAATTTTGTAGAAACTTTCTTCGATACTTCAGCGATGAAAATACAACACTTTCACTAGCTTGTCACACGGATTCCTTTCAATATACGTATACAGCCTGAGAGTTGTAACCTCTCACGAAACAACAGAAAAAATTTAATAATATTGAATAGCTATGTCAACAACTGTAGAAACTTTCCTAGACACATTCTTAACACTACACTAACTTGTCACATCACAAGAAAATTCTTTTCTATAATCTCTTATGTATTTCCTATTAATAATGATCAAATCTTGTGGCGTAGGTAGCATAATCTTTGAATCAAAATAAGAACACGCTTACTCTGTACCAGTTATTATTCTAAACTTAATAATGAATTATACTTTTATAAAATACTTTTCACTTCACCATCTTGTCACAGGAATTCCTTTAGTATATAACCTGACAGTTGCGTAACCTCCCAATAGAAATAGGAAAACATTGACTGTAAATTCTGTAAAAACTTTCTTCGATGCTTAAACGATGAAAATACAGCACTTTCACTAGTTTGTCACATGGAAAAATAGAAACTTTTTTGCATGAAAAATCATTAAATACTTTACACTTCACTAGCTTGTCACATTACGAGAAAATTTTTTCCTTGTATCCTGATAGTTGTATGCCTTCCAATCTAATAAAACCTGAAAAATAAAAGAGAACATTTTAACAAAGAATCAGTTCACAAATCCTTTATTTGTATTGTATATTTATATAAATCAAAATAAAACTAAATACTTATCTAATTATGAACTATTAGTTAATGATTGCTTTTCGATTGTGTACAAAAGAATTTAACACTGTTTTAAAATATATATTTAGGTTAAATTTATATTACATTTAACACTGATTTATAATTATTAACAAACGCGCCCCTTGATAAAGTTGCTTGCTTATCTATCTATACCTTAGCACTGTGTTATTGTAATCGTCGTCTGCACCACATATCTGTACAAAAGTATATATCTATAGCGCTGACGTCACACATGATGACGTATGGTGGAAAACAATTTATCAGGGAGAACAATTTTTTTGACGAGAATTCATGAGCCGGAACTTTCACTTCAGAATAACATTTAATAGAAGCCATTTCACAAAATATGACCCTGATGTGATTTTATTACTTTCGTCTCAAGCTTTCGTTTGAGTAGTTATATGTGACAAATAATGCTCTCAAAGTGAAAAAAACCGTAAGTCAAGTTTCTAACAATGCCTATGAGATGTATAATAGGGTCTGGCTAGCGCCCGACGGCGGCGTGCGTACTGAACGTACCTTATACTTGCCATCGCGGCGCTACCGCGCCCCTTGATTTTGTTGGATTTTAGAGATTATTCGGTTTATATAATAGAGAATATTCTTGCTTCAGATTATAAAGGAAATAACTGTTTTCTGATGACAAGCTAGTGAAGTGTTAAGAAGATCTATATTCATCTTCTATCCAAGAAAGTTTCTATACAATTGTTGAAGTGCTTGTTTATTATTAATTATTTCCTTATGACCAGCTAGTGAAAGTGTTTTATTTTCATCGTTCAAGAATCCATGAAAGAATTCTCAGTTTATAAGTCTTTATGACAAGCTAGTGAAAGTGTTTAATTATCATTTTTCCAGAATCGAAGAAAATTTTTACTGAATCTTCAGATTATATAAGGAAATAGCTATTTTGTGATGTGACAAGCTGGTTAAGTGCGTTGACAATATTCCTCGATTGCTGATCTTCTTGTGAATAATTGTTAACTTTTCCTTTCGTCTCCTGGGAGGTAGAGTTTTATAGAATTTTCAGATTATATAAGGAAATAATTTTCTTGTGATGTGACGAGTTAGTGAAAGTGTTGTATTTTCATCGCTTAAGTATCAAGAAAGTTTTTACACAATTTCTATTGGGAGGTTACGTAACTGTCATGTTATAAAGGGAAGGAATTCCTGTGAGAAGCTAGTGATGTAAAAAATGTTTTTTCAAGATTTATAATTATTATATAAGTTCATCATATATATTATGTGAATTATATTATCATGTGAATTGTTATTAAATTATTATGTGCAGGAAAAAAAGTGAAAATAACTATACCATTTTTTGCTTGTTCTCGACAAATCACACTTGAGATACACAAATTCACCCAATAATTATTGAAAAACACCATAGTGATTTATACTTATTCACACATATACATAATTTAAAAACTACAAAAAGTCAAAAGCACTGGTCAAGTCATGTAAATTAATTAAATATTTTTAATAAAACACTCTACAACACTGTTGTACTTCTCACTACAAAAAACTTTAGCGAAAACTTGTGTACTAGCTTCGGCATCCCATTCCAGGGGAGGCGTCAAAATCTTCTTAAGACGTAACACACAAATTTCGAAGCAGCATTGACCCAGTGACCTGAAAACAAAAAGACAAAATTCTTTTAACAAAGCACCGGTGCTTTAAATCAACAAAAAGTCTCAATAATTTAAATAAAAAAAAATATCTTATCTGACTCCAAACAGCAATGATCGACCAAGGGAAAGCACAAGTTTCCCATCACCACAGTATACAAGTCCCAAAAGAAATCACTCCTCGGAGTAGCTGACCATCCATAGTTGCTCCTGAGTACGAGTTTCGATCCCGTAGCAACAATTTTAAAATACTTTAGCAGCGATAAAGTTAATCACGCGAGAGGTTAAACACTGACGGTATAGCAGACGTAACGTCGATAACCCCAGGACTACAGAGCGACTTACCGACGCCACAGACTGACCACGCGCGCACACTTTTAGAACTCGGGCGCTAGTGACAAATACTAGTACCACTGCCGCGGCCATCTTCAGTGAGCATATACACATTAATTTTTAAATTTATAACTTATCCAGTTGACGTTAACTATTCTTTGTAATTTAGGTATTACATACTTTTTAAAAGTAGTGAAATCTCCCCCCCCCCCAAAAAGAAACCTTTTCAAGGTAAAAGGCTGGCAAGTATAAGGTCCTTTCTTCATGTAAAACTTGAAGATTAATTTTGCAACTCTTGATATCTCAATGTCAAAAAAATTCATTCACAAAGTGTTTTCTCTATCTATACAGTTATTTCATTATATTAATCAAAGTTAATTTCTAAACTCTCGATATCCCTTATGTGGTGAAAATTCAGAGTGCTTATTCTAAAAGTCTATTTTCAATATGTAAATTAAAGTCAAACTTTCAATAATAATGTAAACATTATTCTAGCAGGTTTATTGTGTACGTTTATTACTTTTCCCTTAGTAAAGCTTGATAAGAAATATGATTATAATGCAATGACTAAAAAGGTATTTCTAATTAGTTCAACAAATAATTATGTTAATATATGTGTCTTCTTTTACCTCGTAAATGAGTGAATCACAGACACTGAAAGAACATTATGCTTATACATGAAGCTCAATAGCTTGAAATTTTCATCTATCTATATCAATATGAATGCGTAAACATCTTTGCTTGAAGGATCTGTTTTACAGACTACCATTTCTTTAGTGTTTCTTCTCTATACCTTCGATTTAACATAAATTTCAATTTTAATATAGCAAAAGAAAGTTATGATATCAATAAAGAAATTGGCAAGTTTTTGTTATAAGAAGCAATTGAGTTGATATAAATAAATAATTGTTTAAATCGGAGAAGGATTATAAATATATATGTATTCATCATTATAAACACTCGACCAAATTGTGACATGTGAAAAGGTGGATAGCCTGTGAAAATATATTGTCGGTAGAATTGTTGGAATAACTGCGATTGCCGCCACGTCCTGCGCATTCCAGCTGACGTTTAATGACTGATCACTCTTACGCCGTATTTAGTGTGGGAGGTTAGGTCACCGTACTTCCGGTAAATAGAGCATTCCGTGACCGGTCACAAACATGCGCAAAGCATAGCACTAATTCGATATTATTCAACGTTCAATAGTATCCGAGAGTACATATAGGAATGATGTTCTTACATGACATTATCACATGAAAAATGTGCCCATAATATATTACAGGATTGTTTCGCATTATGAAAACTTTTTCGATTATTTATGGAAGCAACGAGCGGATGTACAATCTACTCTACTTAGTAATTCAGTAAATTGCTATCCTTATTTCATGAAAAATCTATGTCCAAGACGATCATTTGCAATTAAATATAAGATTTAATTCATAAAAAAAATTGATCCCACATTTAAAAAAAAACAGTAACAAATTCTAGCATGTAGAACGCAATTTTTTTTATGGAAAAACTTGCCGTCCCGTCCTATCATAGATAATCGATGAACTACTAAATGTCAGTGTAATCAACAATCTCATAAAATTTTTAATATACTTATAATATATGTTTATATATAATATTTATGTATAATATAATATTATGTTAAACTGTGAGAAGGATAGCCTCAAATAAAAATTGTAGTTCTATTTTTTTTATTAAGTATGGATATAAAACTAAAATATAAACATAAATGTTAATTTAATATTTTTTAGCTTGATTGATTTCCGAACTTTAATCATAGAAATTTATTTTATAACACTTTTGTAATACATAATAATGATTCTTTTTATTGAACATCTTGTAACCATTCGATAATAATAACATACTTTTGTGAATCATACATACAAATACAAATAACCAAAAATTATGTTTACGATGATTACAAGATGAAGTTTGAATTCTTCAAAAATTGGTTAAGAATAGTAGTAAATACATATAGAATGAAAAATCCGATACGAGATTTTCTAACAGTGTTTTGTTAACAACAAATTACTTTGGATAACCATGCACAATTTTAAGATAGTACCCATCGGTATCTATTATAGGACGGGACGGCAAGTTTTTCCATAAAAAAAATTGCGTTCTACATGCTAGAATTTGTTACTGTTTTTTTTAAATGTGGGATCGATTTTTTGTATGAATTAAATCTTATATTTAATTGCACATAATCGTCTTGGACATAGATTTTTCATGAAATAAGGATAGCAATTTACTGAATTACTAAGTAGAGTAGATTGTACATCCGCTCGTTGCTTCCATAAATAATCGAAAAAGTTTTCATAATGCGAAACAATCCTGTAATATATTATGGGCACATTTTTCATGTGATAATGTCATGTAAGAACATCATTCCTATATGTACACTCGGATACTATTGAACTTTGAATAATATCGAATTATTGCTATGCTTTGCGCATGTGTGACCGGTCAGGGAACGCTCTATCTACCGGAAGTACGGTAACCTTACCTCCCACACTAAATACAGCGTAAGAGTGATCAGTCGTTAAACGTCAGCTGGAATGCGCAGGACGTGGCGGCAATCGTAGTTATTCCGACAATTCTACCGACAGTATCTTTTCACAGGCTATCCACCTTTTCACATGTCACAATTTGGTCGAGTGTTTATAATGATGAATACATATATATTTATAATCCTTCTTCGATTTAAACAATTATTTATTTATATCAACTCAATTGCTTCTTATAACAAAAACTTGCCAATTTCTTTATTGATATCATAACTTTCTTTTGCTATATTAAAACTGAAATTTATGTAAAATCGAAGGTATAGAGAAGAAACACTAAAGAAATTGTAGTCTGTCCAACAGATCCTTCAAGCAAAGATGTTTACGCATTCATATTGATATAGATAGATGAAAATTTCAAGTTATTCAGCTTCATGTATAAGCATCATGTTCTTTCAGTGACCTTGATTCGCTCATTTACGAGGTAAAAGAAGACACATATATTAACATAATTATTTGTTGAACTAATTAGAAATACCTTTTTCATCATTGCATTATAATCACATTTCTTATCAACCTTCACTAAGGGAAAATTAATAAACGTATACAATAAACGTGCTAGAATATTATTTACATTATTATTGAAAGTTTGACTTTAATTTACATAATGAAAATAGACTTTTAGAATAAGCACTCTGAATTTTCACCACATAAGGGATATCGAGAGTTTAAAAATTAACTTTGATTAATATAATGAAATAACTGTATAGATAGAGAAAACACTTAGAATTTTTGTGACATTGAGATATCAAGAGTTGCAAAGTTAATCTTCAAGTTTTACATGAAGAAACGACCTTATACTTGCCAGCCTTTTACCTTGAAAAGGTTTTTTTTTGGGGGGGGGGGGGTTAATATCATTTCTAAAGATAAATTGAAGACTACGTCTGAATCTTATAGTAATTGATATTTTCGCTTAGAAATGCTTTAAAATTCAGCGTAGACATCGTGAAATATTTAGGAAATACTTAATTATAGCATTAGACTACTCAAATATTTATTATTGAAGAATCAATTCTGATTTCATAAAGTAAATAAGAGTATAAAACTGTTTCAATTCAATTATTAAATACACAGAGAAAATTCTACGCAAATAAACGATAAATAAATAAGATCTGTAGTTTCCAATTTATTATCAAAGATATCATTGTGAACATAAGAGAAAACAACCTAAGCGCTGACTTTTTGATTTTACGTTAAAAAAACTAACATATTCTAAAATAATTTAATTGTATAGTTCGAGGATATTTTCTACTGATTACAAAAATTGGGTCGATTTGGGTTGGGTTCAACATATAAACTTTACGGAAAAAACTTACACGACCAACTATGGTTTTTCCAGCAGGATTTTCTGTTAGAAGAAAAATGTGTGGAAAAAAGTTTAAAAATTAGGAATAAGTGATAATATTGATATTTTTATTACCAATAGTGGAAGTACCATCTGGATGATAATATTTCTGATGCATTACAACCCATAGTATCTATGATTTCATGTAACTTATTAATTAATCATATAAGTTTGTAATAATTTATTATTAATAACATAAAATAATAGATTATAGGCATATGATGAAGCATCAGTATTATCATTCGAATAGTTCTTCGATTATTGATTACAAAAAGACTAATAGTATCCCTTATTTCAATTTGTATGTTGAATTGAAAGTTTAACCCGCTTTAATAAACATTTAAAAGACACAAGTTTTTTTAGTTTTAAATAGCTCTATCCCTTGGCAGTTATTGTGATTATAGCACTTTCTTCCTTAATTTTCCATCAATTCCTGCAGAATATTCTACAATGTTTAATCAAAATAAATATCAATTCGTTAAATTTTATATTGTTAAAGTGTGCGATGTATAAACGTGTGGGTCCAGGTAAATCTGTATATAACCGTAACTAAATTGTAGATCTTGAATTCCTGTACATAAGTCTTCATCGACCAAAGTTGCGAAAATGGCCCTCTTAAGAGAAAATACCGATTCTAGGCGATCTTTTTCAGTGGAAGTTGCAGCAGCCGAGTGCACAACTTCAGACAACTGTTCGCTATCTCAAACACAACAAGTTACTGTCATTATTTACATAACTCTTATCATTAATATGTTTTGAAAATAGCAAGAAAACACTATGCAATATCAAATATTGATCAGCTGTATATAAACGTCGTGCAGTTACGAGAAATGAACGTTTCTAGACTGCAGTCTAAAGCTGTATAAAGTTGCGTACTCGGCTGCTCCAACCTCCACTGAAAAAGATCCCCTTTAATTACCATGTTGTCAAAAATGGCCCATTTTCGCCACTCGGGCCCATGAAGACTTATGTTCATGAATTCAAGACCAACAATTTTGTTGCTATTATCGATAAATTCACTGGAACCGAGCCTACCATTTGATTCCTCCAGGGTCCTTTGAGTACGTTTCAAGCAAATAAAGGATATGCATTGATTATTCAACCATTTTAAATTTATGTCAATCTAAAGGTATACCTTCCCTCTTAATATGAAATGTATCCTAAGTAAATATTTTAGATGCTTGATCTCGTAATCTAAGCTTACTCTAAAAAGTATATTTAGAACTAGAAATCAGTGTTTATTAGTGTATGACAAACGACCATACAATCAACCTCATACCTGCCCAGTAACATTGTTATTATTGCAAAATGATATTCAGAAATCGACGGCTGAAATTAAAAGGCTGGTTATTCAGAGTCCGCTTGAAGAAGCTGCTTATTCAGAGCCCAGTTGAAGAAGCTGCCTATTCAGAGTCCGGTTGAAGAAGCTGCTTATTCAGCGTCCGGTTGAAGAAGCTGCTTATTCAAAATGACATTGTTTGTTTTAAATTTTGTAGTGGCAACCCTGCGAGAATTTAAAATCTGCTTTACGGCAGAAATGAGTAGTGAAAAAAATCGGAATTCGGAAAAATTCAGGAAAATTCGGGAACAATTCGTAAAAATCGAAAAAAAATTAGAAAATCGTAAAAATGCGTAAAAATCGGAGAAAATTCATAAAAATCGTAGACAATTCGTAAAAATCGGAGAAACTTCTGAAAAATCGTAAAAAATTCGGAAAAATCGTAAAAGATTAGAAAATCGTAAAAATGCGTAAAAATCGGACAAAATTCGTGAAAATCGTAAACAATTCGTAAAAATCGGGGAAAATTCTGAAAAATCGTAAAAAATTCGGAAATCATAAAACATTCGAAAAAACCCTGGAGGAAATCCATATCATTTAAATGCTAGTAAAATCTTGTTTTGTTAGGAATGGGCCAAAAATGGGACCATTTTTCGCCTTGCGATGAAACACTTTTTCGAACCTTTCTAAGTCATTTTTTAGATTGAAAATGGACGAAAATATTATTATACCATATTACGAGGTATTCTCAAGCTTGCAAACATGCCTATAAAAAATGGCCAGTAAATGGCTATGAAAACAATATTTAACATGTAGGCCAGTCCAATTAAACTGAAAACTGAATTTTATTGCAAAAATTCTAAACAGCAATTTTATTGGCTTAAACCATTCGGAAGACTTTGTACATTATTAATCCGAGTCCGCAAATAGCTGAATTTGTACAGCAAATTCGCTATAAATAATTAACGTCGGAATTTCGCATTTTTTTTTTTTTTTTGGTTTTTCCTCTGCGTATTGAAAAGTATTATTCGTAGAGAACAAAGTTTCAAATAAAAGTTGTTTCTTATGAAATTTTGCACAAAAATGTCGGCGGTGGCATATGTCTATCTCTAATAGTTTAGTTGTAAATTGGCAATAAACGCGAATTCTGCCAAAATCGAAAATTGTTTATAATTATTGAAAAAGTTATGTTACGTTTCCTTTACTCTACGACAAGGTAGTACTCAATAAGTACTATAAGCGTGCCAAATCCAAATCCTCTATCTACGATGGTTTTTGTGCAATAAGGACCGAAAGTTGAAAAAGTTGTTATAATAATGATAAGTAGAAAGGAAAGGTTAAAATAGGCCTTTTTTCCAAAAAATGTTTCTCAGCAATTTTTTGAGCTAAAGACTTAAAATTTTGAGAATAAGAAGGTATATGTAGGTACTGTATACGAAAATAAATTGGACACTGTAAAGTAATTATTTTTTTACTATTACTACACCTCCCTGTATTTAGCGTACAATATAAGCAGTAAAATTAGTGTAATGATTTGGAGGTTATGGGTATCACATGAAATGCTCAAATAATGGGAGAAAAAGCGTTTCATCGTAAGTTAGGAACCGAGTATTTCTTATAGCCATTTTCTAGTTTATAGGCCATTTTAGATATTTGGATATCTACCAGGGAATCGGATAAAATTTGGAAAAATCGTAAAAAAATCGAAAAAGTCAGGAAAAATTTGGAAAAAATCAGAAATAATAGGAGAGGGCGCAAATTTGAGAAAAAAATGAAAAAAATCGATACAGTTCGAAAACATTTCAAAAACCGATAAATTTTTTATAATAATGATAATAAAAATTGTATATTGGGTATAATAATAATTATATGTAACATTTTTGCAATAACAATTTTGTGTGTGTGTGTGTGTGTGTGTGTGTGTGTGTGTGTGTGTGTGAGCAAAGGAAGGGTTATTTATCATGGGGATGCATTCAAAAGTGCACACACAAAATTATTATCATTAAAATATTACATATAATTATTATTATACCCAATATACAATTTTTATAATAATTATTATAAAAATTTTATCGATTTTTCAAATGTTTCCGAACCGTATGGATTTTTTTTCACTTTTTTTCTCAAATTTCCCCCCTCTCCTATTATTTCCAAATTTTTCCAGACTTTATCAAATTTTTTTATTTATTTACGATTTATCCGAATTTTTTATTTCCGAATTTTTTACGATTTTCCAGAATTTGCTCCGATTTTTACGAATTTTCTCCGATTTTTACGCATTTTTACGATTTTCTAATTTTTTCGATTTTTACGAATTTTTCCCGAATTTTTCCGAATTTTTCCGATTTTTTTCACTGCTCATTTCCACCGTAAAGCAGATTTTAAATTCTCGCAGTGTTGCCACTACAAAATTTAAAACAAAAAATGTCATTTTGAATAAGCAGCTTCTTCAACCGGACTCTGAATAAGCAGCTTCTTCAAACGGACTCTGAATAAGCAGCTTCTTCAAGCGGACTCTGAATAAGCAGCCTTTTAATCTCAGCCGTCGAAATGCATTTTTGTTATGGTTTATCCTGAATAATTTTTTTATTATCAACGGGTACCGGAAAGTGAATTTCATTTGTAGACACCTACTATCGAAAGAATCATAACTCTAATTCTCCATCTGAAGCAATGCTACGTACTTAATATGCCACAAGAGCCGACTAGTCAAGAACTGGACTATTACAGAGTTACGTGCCTCCTCCGTCGCCAAGCCGCCGTATAACGCATTAAATATGTTAGAAACTATAATTGAATTGGCGCCCCATTATTATATCTATTATTAAAGCATATGCTATGTGTGCGTATATATAAGCTATCGGGAGAGTCAGACTGGCATGGGCAATCCAGTTTCGAACATCGCAGTCATTACAGCAGCCTTCCTTGAGAAAATAATTAATAGCTGGAAGAATTTTTGAGAGACATTTCTCAGGAATGAGACATCAGTGTACAAGTGGAAGAAACGACGACAGCTGAATAGTACCGAGGTAGAAAAGTGCAATAATGCCGAGTGAAAATGAAGCTAACGTGTCCATCCCCGCGGGAAGTAATTATAAAGATAAATTAATACTTTTTTTCTTTTGCCCTGAGGGCGTGCTTTTGGCTTATTGCCATGTCGCAGGTATTCTTACCACCTCCGTTAAAGTGCTCCTAATCAAACTGTATCTCGGCTAACTGCTTCGATTAAGTGTACTTAAATAGATATCTAAGTCACGCATCAAGGAGAAGTATTCAGACTAACACATTCCACCAGAATACTCATATGTTGCCTCTACAGTGCCCCCGCCACACTTTGTACCAGCATTCGCCCACGTCTCCATGTAGTATGGGCAATTTAGATAACTTCATTTGATATATACCAAATCCGTAGGTCGGAGACATTTGGATAGTGTTGCCGTAATGCCGTGTAATCAGAGGATTGGCTAATTGGGTTACAAAATATTCTGTCAAATTCTAGTTGTTAGAGCACTCAGATACAGGTATTAGAGAAGTGCCGTATGACAACATAGTGCGGTTTAGTCAGATGAATGATTGATTAGTTTACACAATAATTGTTCAAATTGTTTAGTATTATGATGGTTTTCCATACTTTTCCCTCAGTGCTTATTACATCACATATGTTTTACAGTCTAACCCTTCAGTAACAGCTACGCACGGACAAGACTCCGTCGCTTAAACCAGATCCGTAAAGATGTGCAGCATTCAAGAGAATTTTATAGTAATTATTTTAGTATTTTAGTTTATGCTTCATACAGCACTGAATTATAATTTGGAATTGAATTGAATATTTAGATAACTTTATTTGAGATATCCCAAATCTGTAGGTCGAAGGCATCGGGATATTGTCGCCGTCATGCTGTGTAGTCAGATGAATGGTTGATTAGGCTGTACAATATTTCTTCAAATTGTTTAGCATTACAGTTGTTTTTAATACTTTTTCCTGAGTGCCTATTCCAACAAATATTTTCTATTCTTTATCACTTCAATAACAGCTAGGCACCGTTAAGACCCTGTTGCTTAAGTCCGGTTGGCAAAAGATATGCAGCTTTTAAGAGAATTTTACAGTAATTATTTTAGTTATTTTAGTTGTTGCTTAATACAGAACTGGATTATAATTTGGAATACAATATTTCTTCAAATTGTTTAGCATTACAGTTGTTTTTAATACTTTTCCCTGAGTGCCTATTCCAACGAATATTTTCTTCCCTCTATCCCTTGAATAAGAGCTACGCACGGTCAAGACCCCGTCGCTTAAATCAGATTGGTAAGGATGTGCAGCTTTCAAGCGAATTTTTAGTAATTATTTTAGTAATTTTATTTTATGCTTCATACAGCAATGGATTTTAATTTGGAATTGAAATGAAGATGAAGACAACTTCACATCAAATATCCAGAGCCTGTAGGTCGGATACACTAGGATAGTGTCGCCGTAATGTGGTGTAGTCAAATACATCGTTCATTAGGCTGTACAATAATTCTGCTAATTCCTTAGCACTACAGTTTTTTTCTTATACATTTTCATGGATGCCTATTCCAACAAATATTTTCTATTCTTTATCACTTCAATAACAGCTAGGTACCGCTAAGACCTCGTTGCTTATGTCCGGTTGGCAAAAGATATGCAGCTTTGAAACGAATTTTATAGGCATTATTTTAGTAATTTTAGCTGATGCTTCATACAGCACTGAATTATAATTTGGAATTGAATTGAACATTTAGACAACTTTATTTGAGATATCCCAAATCTGTAGGTCGAAGGCATTAGGATAGTGTTACCGTCATGCAGTGTAGTCAGACGAATGGTTGACTAGGCTGTACAATATTTTTTCAAATTGTTTAGCATTACAGTTGTTTTTAATACTTTTCCCTGAGTGCCTATTCCAACAAATATTTTCTATTCTTTATCACTTCAATAACAGCTAGGCACGGTTAAGACCCCGTCGTTAAAATCCGGTTGGCTAAAGATATGCAGCTTTTAAAAGAATTTTATAGTAATTATTTTAGTAATTTTAGTTGATGCTTCATAGAGAACTGGATTATAATAGAATTTAAGATTTAGACAACTACATTTGAGATATTCCAAGTCTGTAGGTAGGAGGCGTTAGGATAGTGGGGCCGTCATGCGGTGTAGTCAGATAAATGGCTGATTAGGCTATGCAATATTTCCGCAAACTGTTTAGCGTTACAGTTATTTTCAATACTTTTCCCTAAATGTTTATTCCATCAAATATTTTTTGTAGTCTACCCCTTCAATAGCAGCTACGCACGGTCAAGACCTCGTCACTTAAATTCGGTTTGTAAAGTTGTGCAGCTTTCAAGCGAATTTTATACTAATTATTTTAGTAATCTTAGTTTGTGCTTTATACACCAATGTATTTTGATTTGGAATTGAATTTAAAATGTAGACAGATTTACAGGAAATATCCATAACCTGTAGCCCGTAGACATTAGGATAGTGTCGCCGTCATGCGGTGTATTCAGATAAATGGCCTATTAGACTGTGCAATATTTCTGCAAATTGTTTAGCGTTACTGTTCTTTTCAATACTTTTCCCTCAGTGCCTATTCCAATGAATATTTTCTTACCTCTATCCCTTAAATCAGAGCTTCTCTTAGTCAAGACCCCATCGCTTACATCCGGTTGGCAAAGATATGCAGCTTTGAACCAAAAATCAATACTCATGCATCATGTTTTTCATTAACAGCTGGGCAAGAATCCTTTAATGAAAGAGGCTCGGAAGTTGGAGAACGATACAGAGCTGATAAAACGCTGGAACTTCTTTGCAAGGAAGGCATGCAAAAAGAAGAGCTCGACCTCATCTTAGAAAAATACGCTTGTGCAACCGAATTTGATGCACCAAAGCTGATCCACAGATCTCAACAGCTTGAAAGGCTACAACTCTTTATAAAGAGAGTGAGAACGATGAAGGCTTAACCCTAGATGACATCCTTATACTCTTACGGGGTTCGGGAAAAATAATTTCCGCTTTCATCCACTAAAAACATTATTCAAGAATAGGTTTAATCAAACCGAGACTTAATAAAGAGACTAAAGGACTCCAAGATTGAAAAATTTTTATATGGGCAAGACCTAGCCGAAAAGATCAATGAAGCCAAGGCTCTTAATGAAGTAGGCGAGAATGTAAAATTCTCGTAAACAAATAAATCTTGATGCTCAATGACCTACACATTTCATAGTAATTGGGAAATTAATCTCAGTTTGTTTGGTGGGTACACCAAAGTTTTGGGAAAACAAAAAATCTTCCACTTATTTATCAGCGAAAAATGCTATGACAGCTGGATGACGATCTCGAATAGTGTCAAGCCAGAGTTACTATGATGGAAAGAAAAGATATTCACAAGAGTACACTATATAAAAGACCCGTTCTTTTATATAGCGTACTGTTGCCGCTGTGGGAAAGTCAATCCTGCTTTTCGCTGCTCGAAAAATTGGTTGATGTAAAACCTATAACCTTGAACCCTAATGCACAATTACTGTTGTCTCCATGCAAATCACAAATACATCTACAAGCGGAGCACCTAGCTTTGATGGCGGGCTGAGTATCCGAAAAGCGTTCATAAAACGAGACATCCCCGTCGAGGCATTAGACATCGTTATGTCATCGTTAAGTGAATCTACCATAAAATAGTACAGAAGTGCCCTACACCAATGGAACCAATTTTGCCAAAGAAGAATAATCGAATTTCAAAATACCGAACCCAAGCTCAATCTAAGTTTCTTGATTGGAAGGTTGCAGGCCAGGGCTTCTTATGGGACCCTAAAATCTTGCAGAAGCGCAATCTCCTTGATTGCCATAGATAAGCTAGACAAAAATTCAAGCGTAACTAGGTTCATGGAAGGAGTGTTTAAATTCCGATCTACAAGACCCAAATACGATACGACATGAGATGTCTCTATTGTTCTAGAACATATAGAAAGTTTAGTTGTTTCAAATCTAGAAAATATTACTTTTAAAACGGTTGTTCTACTAGCTTTAAGCAAGGCTCAACGAGCATAAATTCTCACTAAGATTAACGTTAATAACATAAAAATTCTTTGAAACGGAATTGAAATAGTGATCCCAGAGATTATAAAGGTACGTTGTTCAAACGCTTTTTAAAATTGAAATCAGACTACAATTGTCAAAATCGGCGCGTGTGGAGGTTAGGTCATGAATGGATATGAGACAGTTTTTGTTATATTTGCAGGAAATATCATGATGATTGAGTTCCTAAAATAATATGAACCTTGCGTAGGAAAATGATACCAATTCACAAAAATCATGTAAAAATGAACGTACCTACGAACTTTTTTTTCAGATTTAGGATGTTTCATGCTTAACCCATTAACTCAGATACGACCCCTTAATGCAGACATAATGCTGCAGAAAAAAAGGCTAATGAAAAGGAATCATTTATCGCAAAACTTGTGGCAATTTAAAAGTATAAGTGATTTCTTAGGTTTACTTTAGTCCTGGCTTCTTACGTTTTTTATAGTATTATAGAGATTTGATAAGTATCTGCAAAGCTGACAGCCAACTTTGTGCTGAAGCATGGACGTAGATTTTTTATTTACTCAGAAAAGTATATCCTCTTTATGAACACGCCTGCCATCATGGATGCCATCCAATTTAATAATAATTTAATAATTTAATAATTTAATTTAATGGATTTAATCTAGTTTATAAGGACTTAACACGAGAATTGTTTGAGAAATGCATTGGAGGCTTCACACAAAACGGTAAAGAAAGTTTCCATCGGTCAGTTTAGAAGTTCATCTCCAAGCATAGTTCAAGTGGCTTTACAATCCTTCAAATTGATATGTACATTGCAGCCACCTACTTCAATGATGAAAAAGCAGAATTGCTTCAAATCACGAAGAAGTTTAGCGTGAGATTACAATCCATATTATATACGAAAAATGGGCCAAGACTCAAGATGAAGAGCTGCTTCTCTTATTAGATAAAAGAGAGTTAGAGTCTACACCAGAGTTATACCTGACATTCACAATAATAACTATTATTGTCAACTTATGCATTACTAAGAATTTAAAATTAATATTTTTTAGAAAAGCCTTCCGTTCAAACTGAGGATAAACACGTTTATTAGATATTTCATCCTGTCTGGTCTAATTTCATCATCTGAAATTCGAGAATTCCGAGGGCAAAAAAAAATATGCTGAAATTTGATACTTTACACATGGGATTTAATTTATAATTATTTTAAAATAAATAAAGTGACAATTAATATCATGTGCATTGAAAAGGATCTTATTTTAATTATTTATAAATCAAGGGGCTCGGTAGCGCCACGATGGCAAGTATAAGGTACGTCAGTACGTACGCCACCGTTGGGCGCAAGCCAGACCCTATATATACTTTAAATTAGCCGTGTTGAAAACTCGACATACAGTTATCTTCGCATTAACAACTTTGTTTGTTGTATATGAGCACCCAGATGAAAGCTTGCGATAAAATTAACAAAATGACATCGGGGTCATATTTTGTGAAATTGCTTCTATCAAAAGTTATTGCGAAGTGAAAGTTCGGCATCACGAATTCTCATATACGAAAATTCTTCTCCCGGAGAAAATGTTCTCCGCGCAAGTACGTCATCGTGTGCCGTCAGCTCTATGTTTACTATTGTATGTATACAGTTTATATGTGTGCAAATGCAGACGAGCAGACAATTTTATGTGCAGATGTAGACGTTTTGTATTATGCAATACAACAACACATGCTGTCATGTTAAAGAAATATACTTTTATACAGTTTGTGGTGCAGATGACGATTACAATAAAAGAGTTTATTAATATATCAGCAAGAAATTCTATTTATAAGTAATTTTAAAAATCAGTGAAAATATAGTAAAATTTAACCTAAATATATATTTTATAAAAACAGTGCTATTTTAATATTTTAGGACATCTCACAAACATGACTAATAGGCTAGAATTAGATAAGTATTTAGTTTTATTTTTTTATAAATCTTACATAACGTAATGAAAGATTTTGTGAACTGATTCTTTGTTAAAATGATCTTTTTTACTTTTCCGGTTTTATTGGAAGGCATACAACTATCAGGTTACAAACAATTTTCTTGTGATGTGATGTGATGTGACAAGCTAGTGACGTGAAAAATGTTTTTTCAAGATTTTTAATTATTATGTAAGTTCAAAAGACAAATGGTTTAGAGGTTTTTCCCCATTTTGAGAGAGCAAGTACACTAAGTTTCCAGACGAAACGAGACTTTTCCCAAGGGAAAAGCATGTTTTGTTTTGTATAAGGTAGCGAGAACTTATGAAGGCCTACAACTATCATGTTATAGAAGTAAAGAATTTTCTTGTGACGTGACAAGCTAGTGAAAGTGTTGTATTTTCATCGTTTAAGTATCAAGAAACTTTTTACACAATTTCTATTGGGAGGTTACGCAACTGTCATGTTATAAAGAGAAGGAATTCCTGTGAGAAGCTAGTGATGTAAAAAATGTTTTTTCAAGATTTATAATTATTATATAAGTTCAGAAGAAAAGTGGTTTACAAGTTTTCCCCAATTTTGAGAGAGCAAGTACACAAAGTTTCCAGACGTAACGAGACTTTTCCCAAGGGAAAAGCATGTTTTGTTTTATATAAGGTAACAAGAACTTATGGATTGTCAAACCTGTCACTCAGAGAGATAGTATCAGAATTTTCAAGTTGATACGGCTCAGCAAAATTAGAATTTTTGAATTTTGAAATTTCTAATCTCCGATTATCTGAATACTACTCAACTATACCATCTTCAAAATTCCTATACTATCTCTCTAAGCTGTGGGCTAAACAACTTGTATGGTCTTTTTACCTTTTAGAAATTAGAACATGCATTTCTATTAGGAAAAGAGATGCTCAACCCATATTCTGGAAACTGCCTGTACTCAGGGCACACTGAAAATTGAAAATAACTAGATTTTCATTAAGCAAATCAATCAGAGGGATAGCATATGAAATTTCAAGTTAATCTTCTAGACCAATTTCAAAATAATTATGATTTAAGGCATTCAAAATTGAACAGCTTAAAATTGGTCTAGACGATTAACTTGAAATTCCATATGCTATCCCTCTGATTGATTTTCTTAATGAAAAAATGGTTATTTTCAGAGTGCCCGGAGTACAGGCAGTTTCCAGAATGTGGGTTGAGCATCTCTTTTCCCATTCGAAATGTATGTTTTGCTTTCTAAAAGATAAAAAGATCATTCAAGTTTTCAAGCCCACTGCTTAGAAAGATAGTATAACAATTTTGACGATGGTATAGTTGAGCAGTATTGAGATAATCAGAGACTAGAAATTTCAAAATTCAATAATTCAAAACTGCTGAGTCGTATCAAAATTTTTATATTATCCCTCTAAGTGACTGGCTTGACAACTTATAAGTTCTCGTTACCTTACACAAAACAAAATATGCTTTTCCCTTGGGAAAAGGCTCGTTACATCCATGATCTAGAAAATGAGTTATAGTTACTTTATCGTACTCCTTTCAAATTGAGAAATACTTATGTTCTGTCTAGAAATCCATCGCAAGGATAGCATGTGAAAGTTTAAGTTTATCACATAGACCAATGTCAAAATAATTATCATTTATGGTATTCAAAATGGAACAAAATTGGTCTAGACGATTAACTTGAAATTTCTTATGCTATCCCTCTTATTAATTTGCTTAATGAAAAATTAGTTATTCTCAATTTTGAGAGAGCAACATGTACACTCAGTTTCCAAATCTTGCATGTAACGAGTCTTTTCCCAAGGGAAATGCATGTTTTGCTATGTAAAAGCTAATGAAAACTAATGAGTTGTAAAGCCTGTCACTTAAAGGGATAGTATGAGAAAATTCATGTTGATACGGCTTAGCAAAATTTGAATTTTTTGATTTTGATATTTCTCATGTCCGATTATCTTAATACTCCTCAGCTATATCATCTTCAAAATTTTTATACTATCTCTCTAAGCTGTGGGCTAAACCACTTGTATGGTCTTTTTACCTTTTAGAAATCAGATCATGTATTTCCATTGAAAAAAGGGACGCTCAACCCATATTCTGAAAACTGCCTGTACTTCGGGCACTCTGAAAATTGAAAATAACTATGTTTTCATTAAATGTACTAATTAAAGGGAAATCATGAAAAATTTCAAGTTTATCGTATCAACCAAAAATTTATTTTTCATTAAATGATCTTTACTTATTCATACTATCTGTATCAAGTAAATAATTATGTTAAATAGAATAAAGTTTTGTGTCAATTTTGTGGATTAGGCCTACAGGGGATACCACAACTTTATTGACATTATTTTTCACAAGTTTTCATAAAATTTAAATTCGATTCCAATTTTCTAAACATTTACCGAATTAGGTCTTTTGCATTAAAAATAATAATACGTATATCATAAGGAATCATAGGGATATTGGAAACTAACTTACATATACTTCTTTTTTTACTAAATATTATTCATAATACTATAATATGGATAAAACAATTGTGAAGGATACGATGTGAACTTGTATAAATATTTAAATGCTATATCACTCATTTTCTGCGCGATTATAGGATAACAGGAAGATAAGTTAATTATAATTAAATATTTTGTCATCTAGTTGATTACACTGATATTTTGTAATTCATCGATTATCTATGATAGGACGGGACGGCAAGTTTTTTCATAAAAAAATTGCGTTCTACATGCTACAATTTGTTCCTGATTTATTAAAAAAAAGCTGGGATCGATTTTTTATATGAACAGAATATTTAAATCTCATATTTCATTGTAGATGATCGTCCTTGACATATATGCTATAGATTTAATGAAATAAGGAAATAGTAACTTATTTTCCGAATTACTAACTAGAGTAGATTGTAAATTCGCTTATTGCTTCCATAAATAACAACAGGAAAAGGAAATAATAGACATTAATTAGTTTCAAAATTATGATTTTTCATGATGCGAGACAATTCTGTTATATTACATGATAAATTTGGACAAACACATGATATTATGACACATTATGAGCACATTTATCGTGTGATAATATATCATATAAGAACATAATACGATTTTATCACATGTACAATCGGTAACAATTGAAACTTGGAATAATTCCGAAATGGCTCCATGTTATGCGAATGTTTGGAACCGGGCACACAACGCCCCATTTGCCGTTCAGGCTATCTACGTTTCATATGCTTTGGTCGAGTGTTTATATGAATACATACATATTTATAATCCTTGCTCAATTTAAACGGTTATTTATTTATTTCAAAACGATTACTTTTTATAAGAACAAACTTGCCAATTTATTTATTGATATCATAACTTTCTTTTCTAAAAATTAAAATGGGAATTTTTATAAAATCGAAGGTATAGATAAAATCGAAGGAGACGATAATGCGAAGATGGTATTACACGTTCATATTTTCATCCATGAGAGTTTCGGATTATTTAGCTTAAGGTATAAGCATCATGATTTGAGTGCTGGTGATTAACTCATTTACGAGGTTCGAAGACATGCGTCCTAACATAATTATTTGTCTTCAAACTTGATCTATAAGCATCATATATTCTTCCAGTGTTTGCGTTTCAATCACTTATTCACAAGGGAAAAGAAGATATATTATTTGTTGATCTGATGACTTTATTTTCAATACCTCTTAACAGCATTCAGTGAAGCTGCTAGTATTTTGTCTAAATAAGTGTTATCAAGATCTTTAATTGACTGAATTTAATAACTGTATAATATAAAGCACATATAATTTCGGCCACATTAGAGTTGTCAATGTTTGAAAATTAAAGTTTAATTTTAGAGTAACTCTTAGAATTTTTTTTTTCAGTATGGGTGTTAATGAGAGTTTGGTTTTGTCTGCATAAGTGTTATCAAGAGTTCAAATTTTTGTTACATTAAGATTATCAAGAGTTGTAAAATTAATTTATAATTATTACAGGAAGAAACAACCTTATACTTGCCAGCCTTTTACCTTGAAAAGGTTTGTGTGTGTGTGTGGGGGGGGGGGGGGTAATTTTTTTCACCTATTAACTCATAATCTTTTTAAAAGCTATCTCATATATAACCCAACAACTCAAGCATAATAATTCTGAATTTTTAAAGCCATATGCAAAATTTTTTTGTTTAAATTCAAGTCAAGCACAACCTACTAACTCAAGTATATCCCTGAATTCAGATATAAAACTCCTTGCTTTTAATAAAGTCATGAAACAGAATTATTTTTCACAAAACTTATGGCAATATGAACATTTTAAAAAAATTTGTTTTTTAACAATTTAGTAAAATTAATTTTGTACTCTTGAATAGATGTATAATATACGAGTATGTTGTAGAAAATTCAATTCTAAATAACTTTAATAAGAAACAAAACAAAAAATACTTTTTTGAACTTCATTTTGCAATAGTAATAATGTACTTGAGCGAATTTATGATGAAGTCTTTTTTGTCATCAACATTATTTTATTTATGTAAATATTTAAGTTGTTGATGCTTTCAAAATCTCAGCAACTTTAGCAAAAAACATTTCCTAACTATGGGGAGTACGTACTTTATCAAAGCTTTTGAACTATATATTAATAATATTTAAAAATTCTTACCACACTTTTTTTGTTCACAGGTGTAACATTCTCAATCAATATTATTGTGGCCAAAATAGTTATCATCGTAGGAAACTGAAATTACTTCACCCTTTTTGATTAACCATTTTGTTTTCATAGCCAACATATTGTTTTTAATAATATATGCACTATTGAAATTACAGTCATGGTTTACAAATACCAAGCTTCCGACTAACAAGTGCATATTTTTCTTTCCAAAAAGTTTTATCATTGACAAGTCTTTTTTCTTCTGTACGAGAAATTTTTCTTCATTGTACTGGAGTGGCATAATTTTTCCAAATAGTGCATTAATGACACTGTTCGCAGCAATATCTTTCCTAACATAGATGGCCACTCCATTATGCTCATCCAGTGAGTACTTTGTACATTTTTTTATTTCCACTTCACTGGAGTTCAACAATTGTAAATAGAAATTTAAGTGGAGCTGTAAGCTCTTTGAGTTCTTTAAGTTATATAAATGTAGCAATTTATATTCCTTCACAAGATCTAATAGTAAAGTAACTGTAGACTCTGCACTTAGATTAGCAACAAATTCTTTATGAATCTTTTCAACTTAGATTTTATAAACTTTAAAAACGGATTCTCTTCGTATTTTTTAAAAGTAATATTATGTAACTGCTTCTCGATTAAAAATTTACTTAAATCATCGACTTGTGTCAATGTTTGCCAATTTTTCATAAATTATTTTTAGAGTATACTATAGTAGTAGTACAGGAATACTTCAATTTATAATATTTATGTATCAGCCACTTTACATATAAACAATAATAAAATTTTTTACAATAACAATATATTACTATTGAAATTATATTTGATTGTAAATTTTGGAATTTTAATATACTCTTTTCTTTCGCAATCTTTTGAAAGTTTGTAAAAGGAAGATAGCGCCATGTGGGATTGATGGGGTAATATGAAACAGGCTGCGAGATGAGAAGCAATGGATATCGAAGGTAGTACCGGAGGAGTTAATATGCTCACTTCACTGCTTTTTGCTGTAAATTTAAATTAATTGTTCTGCAATAATTTAAATATATTATGCTATTAACACTTATAATATAAAAGAGTAAAAAATAAAATTAATAAAAATTGATTTGAAAAAATAATTCAAAGAATTTGACCCACCTTTTCTTTACGTATTAATAAATTGTAGGCATTGTAGGCGTCGGCGCGGCGATTTTGAAGGCAGCCGAGCTAGCTGTCGAGTTGTGACGTACCATATGGTGCGAACCAAAATTCACTGCAATGTGAGAATCCTTTACTAAAAAAAACGTGAAAACTCCTCGGAAAGCAGATATAGCAAACTGTATGTGTACTTCGAGTCTACAGTATCTTGTCTCCGAGCTCTGCTACGAGAGACAGTTTGGAGATTTTCGTTCACTCGGCCATCGGTCAGCTATCTGAAACTCATTCGAGCTAATCCATTTTATTGCGGTTTTATTGTTGTCATCTTTCAAAAATAAAATTTTTGAATCAACAATTTTAATATATTTAATAACAGTTTTCCGTCGGGAACGGCTTGCCACAAGGGCATGAGGCTCCATCTCGCGAGATTAACGCTCGCAAGTGGAGAATCAGTACACGCGCATGCGCGGTGGCGGCGCCGACCTTGTGGCGAAGCCTGCGCGCGCGCTCGTTCAGTCTGTCTCCAGCTCGCAAGCTAACCACTCGTGAGCTGAAGCCGGCAACTTTGAATAGCGCCACGCCATTCACCAAGCACTCGTCCTCACGTTCGTAATCACCGTCGTAATCGTCGTCGTCGTCTTCGTCGTCGTCTAGTGCAGTGCAGTGTACTACTCTCTCTTTCTCATTCTCTCTCCTCCTTGTACACCCGCGATCTCCCACGATCTCTCTTTTTGTCTCTCGCTCTCTTTCTCTCGCGCGCTTTCCGCGTCTCTCGCGATCGCGACCTTCGCGTCCTCGCGTACGCGCGCGTCGTCCACGTCAGGAGTGTCGGTGCAAAGAACGGCCGCGCACTCACCTCGTCTGCATAGGTTCTAGACGTAGAACCTGGACTTCTCGTATTCGATCTCGTTCGAGGTCACACACACACACACACACACACACACACACACACACACACACACACACACACACACACACACACATACGCGTTCACACACACACACACACACGTCCACACTCTCGTTCTCTCTCCGCAGCGTGTACACATCGAGAGGGGTTTTATGCCGAATGGCTTTCCCCTCTCTCTGAGCGAATAAACGTCTGTGTTTTTTTTTCGCTCAACCGCAGTGTTTTTCTTCAAGTACCCGATTCCCGCCTTTTCCCACGAAACAGCGAAGCGCCTCTTAGTCGGGGCTTTTCGCACTATAGTTCAAACAGTATAATGAAACGGCTTTTGTTTTAATAACAAGGAATTTTGAATGAAAAAATCGGTTAATTTTGACTAACTTAATTAAAAAGTATTTTAGATTTTCCGAGAGATTTTCTTACGGGCTAGTATTTATATAATAACATAACGTTAAATTAAATAACATTATATTATACAGAATACGTGATTTTTGCAATGTTTCTTTTTTTTTGTTTGAAATAATAAGCAACGAAACCGTCTCATAGCAGCGCGGAGAGAAGATACTCGCTTCTGTGCTTTCTACCCCCTCTTTCTACCTGCTTTCCGAGGAGTTTTCACCTTTTTTTTAGTAAAGGATTTTCACATTGCTGTGAATTTTGTTTCGCACCATATGGTACGTCACAACTCGAGAGCCGGCTCAAATGCCTTCAAAATCATCGCGCCGACGACTACAGCGTTGCGCATCTCCCCACTCATCTCTGTCTATATCCAAAAATTGAAGAGGTCTAGAGATTTTAGGGACTCGGTCCACCGACAGGTGGTAGCACCGGGCAGCGGGTAGAGGAGTGAGAGCCCTGAGCGGAACGAACTGCGTCAGTCTACCGTCGAGAGCACACCAGAGCAGTCGCCTGCAGAGAGGCCCGACCACAAAGGGAATAAACTACATACGCCAACACCTCACACTGAGCGTCTTATTCTCCACGCCACCTCCCGCAACCGTCACCCCCCTATATTGGTGACGCGACGAACACGCAGCAACGAGGAGGAAGAGCATCACCACGAGGCCCCAACGGCATCAGCAACAAGTGCCGCCGACCCAGGAGCTGCGCGGCGCACAACACCTCGAGCGCACGCAGCGGTAATCTTGTACGTGCAGGCACGCCGGCGTAAAAGCTACCACCCGACGCCACTCTCGGCACCCGACGACGCTATCACCGTCGGGAACTCCCCTGGCGAGAGGAAGGACTCTCCTCTCAGCCCCCCTCGTGCCACCAACACGGCACACACACACACCGCCTTTGCTCTTGCAGTGCGTGCAGACACGCCGGCGCACTCGCAGACAAAGCGCTTTTTCATCCGACGAAGAGACGACGCCAGCGGCCTAGGCAGCAGTGGCAGCAGCGGCATCAGCGCGGCAATCGCAGCAGCAGCATCATCGCCGCAGCAGCATCAACGCGACAGGTGCAGAGCGGCATCTCCTTCACCGCAACATCGACGCCGCGGCAGCAACTCGTCTCGAGCGGCATCGGCGAGCAGCACACCGCCTCGACGCTGAGCAGCACGTCGACGAGCATCAGCGCCGAAGCATCGCCAACGTCGCATCATCTCCAGCAGCTCAGCGCACCGGCACCTCAAGGGAAAATTCAGGAGGTAAAATTTTCAAGTCCTTGGGCGCGCACGCCGGGTGCAAAGTAAAAAAATCTGAAAAGCATAAAATTCTAGCAAAGCGCGCGCGCGGCTAAATTTCTGCCCACGCGCGGCCATTTTCCTAGAAGAACGCTTTGTTTTCGCGTCTTCGTACGTCGTTTGCGACCTTCTCCGAACTCTATAGTGTTGTGTACATTCAACACACGCAAAACATTCAACAACACGCAGAAGAGGGGAGGCACGCGGGCACAGCCACGCGCGTATACAGACATTTCTCTTGCGCGGGTAACTCGAGACGCCTGCAGTGCTCTCTCTCTCTCTCTCTCTCTCTCTCTCTCTCTCTCTCTCTCTCTCGGCTTCAGCGCAGCGCGGCGGAAAGGGGGAGCCAGCTTTCTCTCGCTCTCTCCCGCTCGCACGACGCACGCCGCTAGCGCGCGCCTTCTCGCATTTGCGCGAGCAGCAGCGCTCTCCATCTCCTCGCTGCTCAGCGAACGCCGCCATTTTAGGCCGACGCTTATACGCGTCGTCCCTCTCTCTCGCATATACAGAGCGGCAGAGCGTCTCTCTCTCTCTCTCTCCCGCGCATCAGCGCCAACGCTGCTACAACGCGCGCGCTCTCTCTCTCTCTCTTCCTTCCAAAACAGAGAATTTCCAAATTACAGGCAATAGAGCGCGTTCTCGTGCTCTCTCAAGGGCGCAAATATACGGCTCGAGCACAACACGCTACCAAGCGCTTTCACATAGGCAAACGCTTACGTGCTGCCTCGCGCGCGTTTTTCTCTCTCAGCCGCGCGCACACGCTTTGCTAGCAACGTAAACACTAGGGTGACACAGAATCGCTCCTATCAAACATATTTATTTTCCGAAGGTCTCATATGATAGGTATCAAGCCAAGGAATGCAATGGATTTTACCGTTTTTATTTTGAATAATTTTTCGCACTGCTCGAGCATTTTACTTTTGAAATAGTAAGTGATATGGTGCAGGCAGAATTTTGTACTTTCTCTTAAATAAGTACAAAAGTGTCTACTTTTTCGAGAATTTTTTGTTTTCAGTCTCATTACAGTGAAGATAACTATCGTTTCGAAAAAGTTTGATCAAAAAATAATAATAATTAAGAAAGTTGACAGGTGCACAATTTGGTCGAAAATGCTGGTTTTCGAAGTCGATTTAAGGTCACTTCCACTGCTTCTAGACGTCTGTAATTTTAACCCAACACTCTTACACTCATGAAGAAGTGATTCCAACAAAAATTTTTCACGTATCATGTTTAGATTTGCGTAGAAAATGAAATGAAACTGAGGACTTCAAATCGAAAAAGTAGGTGAAAGCTGTAAATTTTTTTGGGGATTAGCTGCTACGATAGTTTCCTAGCCCGTTCAGCTATACACCAAAGTGCAACACATGTTTCGCTCTGACCGATGCTCTTGGCTCCATGCGCACGAGTAAGAAACTGGGAATTCCAGCAAAAAAAAAAAATTCGAAGAGGTAGAAGAAGAGACTGCCATAAATATGAGTCTACTATTGGGGATGTTTATGACAGGGACATTCACTGGCAATGAGTAGTGCTTATTGTCTTGTTTGACTCCTCATCAAGTTTTTCAGTCGTCCTACTTCACTAGGTTACGAAACTTATGAGCTCTTGAGCAGCGCGAAAAATTATTCAAAATAAAAACGGTAAAATCCATTGCATTCCTTGGCTTGATACCTATCATATGAGACCTTCGGAAAATAAATATGTTTGATAGGAGCGATGCTGTGTCACCCTAGTAAACACATTGCTCGAACCATCGCGCGCCCAGTGCATCAAGTAGACGACGATGACCTTCAACACACAGCATATCTTCAACACACAGCAACACAACATCCGCTCAAGACCAAGTGACCCAGGATCGCGCGATCATAAAAGTGGTACGCGTATCAATATAATCGACGAGTTCGCGAATCCACGATTTATTGTAACCGTTGCAATAACCGGCAGTATTTTTATTCTTTTTTGATCCAGTGTATTGCGGCACTATCACTCGCCCCGTCAATTAAGTGACCATTAAAATGGCATTATGATGGAACTGGTTTCCGTAAACCACTTTTAGAAATATCGCGCATAGGTCCAGCTCGCGAGGCCACGAAGCGACACGATCTCACCTCGCGCGCACACGTAAAAAACAAATAGTAATTTCATTCGACTTTCTCCAGATTGGCCAACTCCAAGGATCACCAACCCCAACCTTGCACCGCAGACAGCACCAATTTCAACCTCGCATCGCAGACAACACGAGCGAGGCCTAGCATTCACCAAGGAACCATATCACACGGTGCCCAAGCTTGTTAGCTGCACAGGAGGTGTATTTGGTACGCCTTTATTAAAAAATAGTTGGTTTATTAATATTATCCCTACGATACGTAAACAAATTACATCTTTCGTACTGTCGTCTTTATCAGATCATGGATTGCTCAACATTGTAGGAGTGGTATGAATGTCTCTTTCCTAAAATCACAAGAAAGCGATTCTTTTAATGATACAGTAATAGTGATGTCGGTATCTTCGTAATATAGTAGCTTTGAACACAGAATCAAATCTTTTTAACGGGTTTCTTGTTTTCCGGCTTTTAACATAGAATCAGTTTTTCAAATGTTTTTTACAATGACCAGATGTTTTTTTTTAATTTACCTCGGACAGCAGTTCGACCACCTCCTTGATTTTGCTGAGGCTGAGGATTTAGCTGACGCTGAGGATTCTTCACTCCTTATATAAATAAAATATAAATTAAAATTTTGTTACATTAATTATAACTTATACCGGTGATTCTCTGTCAGATCCCCTGGCTGAAAATTTTTCTCCCTGAAAAATATATGATAAATTTCTTCTATTCAATGTCATACATCTTGAATTTTCTCAGATTTTTTCCGTCAAACTACAGATGGTGAAAGTTGGTCAGTCATATTTAACAAATCATGACAAAAATACCTATTTCCGCCTTTAAAATCATGCATTTATCTTTCCTAATTATTATTAAAATAATCATGGAATTATTTTTCTTCATATTTTTTATATTCTTTTCCATTAGGAAAATAATATACGTAGGTATTTTATAACATAATCATCTAAATAGCAAATTTTATTTAATCAATGGATGAAACAAACAGTTGTTATGTTAATATTAAATCAACAATTAAAAATGTTTCTGAAAATAGTTGATGTTAGAATAAAGGGATGATCATTATACGAGCAAGAAGAGTGTAACTAATAATTAAATTTAAAAGTAGTACTTACAGTGATAAATGATATTGGTTCAATAAAGTCTGATTATAATTTGTTTTTTTCTTACTGTGTACGTCGAATCGCCTGTAACAAAGAAATAATAATTTATTTTAAAACAAAGAATTACGTTCTTTTATTTTAAAGTTAATTTATTTCAGGAGACTTCAAATATACGTATCTGATATAGTGATAGTTGATGGTATTTTCACATTTTTCATCTTTTCTGTAAGTGCATTTATGCACTTTAAACTATTAGCAGGTTCAAGTTTAAACACTGTTGCACATGCGCAGTATGAGTTTTAAATAATATAATTCTAATAAACTTGAGTACTAACATAGATGAGGTTATCAGCTACACTGTCAGCTTGCAGACTTACAATGTCTATGGCTAGTGGAAATGTATTGAGACCAGTCATTATATCTAACTAGTTGTTTGTGTGGATGCTGCAACTTCGCGCCCCTCTTCGACCGAGCACCTGCACGCCACCGAGAGGACACCGAGGGAAACTCCCCTCTCCGCCACACGGACCCTCAGCGAGGCCCTCCCCGCGACAGAGCCAGAAGCGTCCCAACGTTGGCCGTGTAACTAACCCTTTTGATCAACAAAATGTACACACACATCCCTTACAAATAACGCCTACTTATTTCTCCCCGATGCCTCACAAACATGGTCCCTCGAGCCGGATATAAGGCAGTTCACAATCAATCGAGAACAAAAGATCGGAGTATACCAGAAGCAGACGGGAGACTAAGATCAGTGCGTCTAGAAGTGCGAAGTGCGTGACCGGACCGGTGATGGCCAATGAGAAAGTGCGCGACCAGCGTCTAAAAGTGCGAAGTGCGTGACCGGACCGGTCATGGCTAATGAGAAATTCAGAATAACATTTAATAGAAGCCATTTTACAAAATATGACCCTGATGTGATTTTGATACTTTTGTTGCAAGCTTTCATTTGAGTGCTTATATGTCAGAGATAAAGCTGTCAATGCGGAGAAAATCATATGCCTAGTTTCCAACAAGGCCTATGAGAAGTATATAAGGGTCTGGCTAGTGCCCGACGACGGTGTGCGTACTGAACGTACCTTATACTTGCTATCGTGGCGCTACCGCGCCCTTTGATATCATAAAATGTTTCATATAGTTAATTTATCGTCTTATTATCCTATAATCAGTACTACTCAAAACATTATATTAAAATGTGAGAACGATGGCCTCAAATAATAATAATTGGAATTCCATGTTTTAATTAAGTAAAGATTTAAAACTAAAAGCTGTAAACTAAATAAATATTAGTTTAAAATTTTTAAGCTTGATTTATTTTCCAACTTGAGTCAGAAATTTATTTTATAACATTTTTTTAATATGTAATAATAGTTACAATTATTTCTAATCAACTTCCTATAATCTTCCGATAATAATAACAGAGTTTTATAACACATACATGCAAATAACCAAAAATTGAGCCTAGAAAGATTGCAAGATTAAGTTTGAATTCTTCAATAATTGGCTAAGGACAGTAATAAATACATATAGAATGCAAAATCGATTCATAGATTTTCTAACGGTGTTTCATTAACAAGTTACTTTGGTTAACCTTGCATAATTTGAAGATGGCATCCATCGCTATCTATCATAGGACGGGACGGCAAGTTTTTCCTTAAAAAAATTGCGTTCTACATGATAGAATTTGTTCCAGTTTTTTTTAGATGAATGTAAATCAACAGAATTTAAATCTCATATATAATTGTATATAATCGTCCTTGACATAGATTTTTAATGAAATAAGGATAGCAACACATTTACTGAATTACTAAGTAGAGTAGATTGTACATCCGCTCATTGCTTCCATAAATAAAAGAAAAAGTTTTCATGATGCGAGACAATCTTGTTAAATTACATAATAATTTTAGACAAACAAGATATTACCACATATTATGGGCACATTTGTCATGTGATGATGGCATGTAAGAACATCATGCCATTCTATTACATGTACCGTAGGGTCAAATTGATACTTTGAATAATAACATATTAGCGCTACGTTCTGCGCATGTTTGTGACCCATCACGCAACGCCCAATCTACCGGAAGAATGGTTGCCTAATCTCCCACGGTAAATACGGCGTCATCGTGATCGGTCACCAAACGTCAGCTAGAATACGCAGAACGTGGCAGCAGTCGCAATTATTGAAAGTTTCAATTGTACCCGAATGTACCTTTTCACATACTGCAATTTGGTCAAGTATTTATATAAATACATATATGTTTATAATCTTCCCCCTTTCAAACGCTTATTTATTTATTTCAATTTGTATATCTATCCATTTATCTCCAACAATTTATAATTTCTAAAAAACAGTTGATACGGTAAGCTCTATAAAATCATCCATTTAGCTTTCGAGTAAGTGAGATAGATATTTCATCTATCATTATTATTATATTCGTCTGTAAAAACCAATGACACTAGTTTAGGGTAGCAACCCTTAAGTGGTTGGTGAACTATTTGGAGCATGTTGCTAAAAAGAAGATGCCTCTGACGAATGCAGGAGTCTGTGTCAACTGTTGCAGTTGGTAAACAAACAGTGGAAAACAGCTACCCAACTCGTATTCCTTTTATAGAAGACTATACTTGTATTATTTGCAAGTGACTCAGCTAATTTTAACATAAACATATTGCATTCGTAATTAAATTGCTATACACTCGTGGATCTTGCATGTATATTACTGATTAGATGTACTAGACTGGTACTCTATAAAACCTTCGAATTTTGCATAATTTCATAAATATACGAAATATATTTGAAATTTTATAGCAGTATAATAATCAGTATAATTTTATTTTATAGAAATTGGTAAAACCTATTTGAATTTGAAGAATGGATTACAAAAATTATATAAATTCTGCACAAAATGTCCAGATCATAAGTTATTCGATATATTAATATTGAAGGTACATAGAATTGCGAGCCATTGTTCGAAAAAAAAAGAATTAAGTATTCCCAGACTCTCGCCAATGCAATTTATTTTATCTGATAAAGTTCGTTTATGTGCAAGGAAATTCCAGTATTGCGTAGACTTTAGTAATGTAAGTACATACAATATATTTTACATTTTCATTTTATCAGATCAGGCATATTTCTTTTCAAAAAAAATACTTTGTAACCGTGCAAATTTTTAGATGGGAAATTCCGATAAATTCCCATGTTTTACGTGTTCCATGTTTCGTTTTTAATGTAATCCAGCCATTCAAAATTAGCCTTATTACAGGTTACATCTTCGGATACTGATTAATTAGCATCTGAAATTGTAAAATTATTGATGATAAATTACAAGAAATGGTGATTATTTTAAGAATCTTAATGAATTAATCAGTTATGTAGTTACACTTAAAGAAAGCAGAAGCTAATATGCGGTGGATGCCCCGAACTACTTATCGCTCCCGCAATAAATATAACCGTTAAAATCTCTGCAGACAAAGAAAGAGTCTCGCCTATATCGTAGTACTGCAAACATCTACAGATCAAACAAGAGGCATGCTATTGTTACAAAACTTTGTAGACTTCTTTGCTAATTTAAGAAAGGATGATGCCAAGACTCATTACTCAAATACATGTAGTTTTTGAATTACATTGAAAAAACGCAGCGCGTGTCGTGAACTACTCATTGCTCCCGTAATGAAGATAATAGTTAAAATCTCTGCAGAGAGAGTGAGAGAGAGAGAGAGAGAGAGAGAGAGACCCTGTTGAAAATAGCCACATGGTAAAACCATATGGTAATTACTATATAAAATTATCGTATGGTTTTCTGTCCCGTCTCACCATTTGGTAAAACCATATGGTAAAACCATATAAATTGTGGTAATCTCCAGTGAGCTAGTAGTTTATGTCGATATTTAGGTGAATTATTTATAATATTTTTGTTGTGAAGAGAATTATAAAACACTTGATATCCTTAATATAACAAATTTCATTCTAAGTGCTTTATTATTTACAGTTATTTCATTATGTAAATTAAAGTCAAACTTTCCATAAAAATTTCAACAATATTCTATGAGTTTTATTCTATACGATTATTAATTTTTTCCTTATTACAGGTCGACAATCACGAGATATGGGCTATCCGAATTTATTCTTGTTGTGCGTATACTATTTTTCTACACTCTAGCGTTGACATTATCAATGTAGCTTCTAGCGCCCGGGGGAAAATCACAATGACTCAAATCATGCTTATACATTAAGCTAAAAAATTCTAAACTCTCATGTATGAAAATATGAACACGTAAACATCTTCGGATCAAGGGACTGCTTGATAGACTACCATTTCTTTAGTGTTATCAAGGGGCGCGGTAGCGCCTCGATGGCAAGTATAAGGTACGTCAGTACATACGCCGCCGTCGGGCGCTATAGCCAGACCCTATATACATCTCATAGGCCCTGTTGGAGATGTGACATTCGGTTTTCTTCGCATTAAGAGCTTTGTTTCTCACTTATGATACAACTTATGATACACTAACAAACTGATTCTTTGTTAAAATATATTCTTTTATTTTTCAGGTTTTTTTACTATTAGATTATATAAAGAAATAACTATTCTGTGATGTGGCAGCTAGTAAAGTGTTAAGAATTCATCTTTCAAGAAAGTTTACGTTGTTGAAGTGAATATGTAACTTTTTCTATCGTCTCCTGGGTTCACCTTTCAAGCAAGTTTCTACATTCTTGAAGTGGATGTGTAATTTTTTCTATCGTCTCCTGGGAGGTAGACTCTCAGACTATTCGTCGAAAGGGATCCTGATGAGAAGCTAGTGAAAGTGTTGTATTTTCATCATCCAAGAATCAAAGAAAATTTATACAGAATTTCCAGTTTATATAATTTTCTTGTGAAGTGACAAGTTGGTTAAGTGTTAGGATTATATCCAATCTTCCACGCAAGAAAGTTTCTACAATTGTGGAAGTGCTTATGAACAATTATTAAATTTTCCTATCGTCTCCTGGGAGATAGACTCTCAGGCTATACATAGAAAGGGATCCTTACAAATAGATAGTGTGTTTTATTTTCTTGGTTCAAGAATCGAAGAAAGTTTTAACATAGGGAATATTCAGTATAAGGAAAAAATTGTCTTGTATTGTGAGAAGCTAGTGAAGTGTCAAGAATATGCATCGCTCATGCATGAAAGTTTCTAAGTTGTTTAAGTGTATATGAATAGTTCATAACTTTTCCTATCGTCTCCTGGGAGGTAGACTCTCACGCTGTTCACCGAAAGGGATTCTTATGAATAGCTAGTGAAAGTGTTTTATTTTGTTGGATTTTAGAGATTATTCAGTTTATATAATAGCGAATATTCTTGCTTCAGATTATAAAGGAAATAACTTTTTTCTGATGACAAGCTAGTGAAGTGTTAAGAAGATCTATATTCATCTTCTATGCAAGAAAGTTTCTATACAATTGTTGAAGTGCTTGTTTATTATTAATTATTTCCTTATGACCAGCTAGTGAAAGTGTTTTATTTTCATCGTTCAAGAATCCAAGAAAGAATTCTCAGTTTATAAGTCCTTATGACAAGCTAGTGAAAGTGTTTAATTATCATTTTTTCAGAATCGAAGAAAATTTTTACTGAATCTTCAGATTATATAAAGAAATAGCTATTTTGTGATGTGACAAGCTGGTTAAGTGCGTTGACAATATTCCTCGATTGCTGATCTTCTTGTGAATAATTGTTAACTTTTCCTTTCGTCTCCTGGGAGGTAGAATCTCAGGCTGTGAATCGAAAAGGATCCTTATGACCAGCTAGTGAGTGTTCTATTTTCATCGTTCAAGAATCGAAGAAAAGTTTTATAGAATTTTCAGATTATATAAGGAAATAATTTTCTTGTGATGTGACAAGCTAGTGAAATTGTTGTATTTTCATCGTTTAAGTATCAAGAAAGTTTTTACTCAATTTCTATTGGGAGGTTACGCAACTGTCATGTTATAAAGGGAAGGAATTCCTGTGAGAAGCTAGTGACATTTATAGAATTTTCAGATTATATAAGGAAATAATTTTCTTGTGATGTGACAAGCTAGTGAAATTGTTGTATTTTCATCGTTTAAGTATCAAGAAAGTTTTTACTCAATTTCTATTGGGAGGTTACGCAACTGTCATGTTATAAAGGGAAGGAATTCCTGTGAGAAGCTAGTGATGGAAAAAATGTTTTTTCAAGATTTATAATCAAGGGGCGCGGTAGCGCCACGATGGCAAGTATAAGGTACTTTAGTTCGTGTGCCGCCGTCGGGCGCTAGCAAGACCATATATACTTTAAATTGGCCCTGTTGGAACCTTGATGTACGATTTTCTTCGCATTAAGAGCTTTAATTCTCACTTATGAGCACTCAAACGAAAGCTTGGGATAAAACTAACAAAATCACTTCAGGATCATATTTTACGAAATGGCTTCTATCAAAAGATTTTGTGAAGTGAAAGTGCGAGGTGCCGAATTCTTCTAATCAAAAATTCTTCTCCCGTCGGAACAAATGTTCTTCGCATACTGCGTCATCGTGACGTCAGCTCTACGTATATACTATATTAATGTGTATTGTATCTGTGCAGTTTATATATGCAGACGAGCGGATCAGCTGGCTCCTACCGCCTACAGTGTATTTACATTTTAATTTTAATTTTTTCTATGTACAATACAGAAAAAGTATCTCATATATACATTAACACATGATGATACAATAAATTAATAGTGAAGTGATTTTATTTTCAAACATATCAAGAGGCGCGGTTGTGTTAAGACATCTCACAAACATAACGAAAAGGCTAGAATTAGATAAGTACTTAGTTTTAAATTTTTTCGTACATAATATAATGAAAGATTTTGTGAACTGATTCTTTGTTAAAATGTTCTCTTTTATTTTTCAGGTTTTACTGGAAGGCATACAACTATCAGATTATAAACAATTTTCTTGGTATGTGACAAGCTAGTGAAAGTGTTGTGTTTTTTTAGGTATCATTGAAAGTTTTGTTATTTTTCTATAAGTTCAGAAGACAAGTGGTTCCAGATGTAACGAGACTTTTCTTAATGGAAAAGCATGTTTTGCTTAGTTATAAAGAGAACTTGTGATGGCATACAATTTTACAAGCGAAGAATTCTTGTGACATGACAAGCTAGTGAAATTTTCATTTTTTAGTATCGAAGAAAGTTTTTAGTGTTTGCAGTGCATGTTTTTCTATCTTTATTAAGAAGTTACGCAACTGTCATGTTATAAAGCGAAGGAATTCCTGTCAGAAGCTAGTGATGTGCAAGGATTTTTTCAAGATTTATAATTGTTATACAAATTCAGAAGACAAGCGATTTTTTAGAAGTTTCTCCCAATTTTGAGAGAGCAAGTATAGTCACATTCCAGATGTAACGGGACTTTTTCAAGTTTCACTGGAACGCATTATTCAAGTATAAGATTATAAATAATTTTCTTGTTATGTGACAAGCTAGTGAAAGTGTTGTGCTTTTTAAGTATGATTGAAGGTTTTGTTATTATTCTATAAGTTCAGAAGACAAGTGGTTCCAGATGTAACGAGACTTTTCTCCATGGAAAAGCATGTTTTACTTAGTATACGGTATAAAGAGAACTTGTGATGGCATACAATTTTACAAGCGAAGAATTCTTGTGACATGACAAGCTGGTGAAATTTTCATTTTTTAGTATCGAAGAAAGTTTTTAGTGTTTGCAGTGCATGTTTTTCTATTTTTATTAAGAAGTTACGCAACTGTCATGTTATAAAGCGAAGGAATTCCTGTCAGAAGCTAGTGATGTGCAAAGGATTTTTTCAAGATTTATAATTGTTATACAAATTCAGAAGACAAGTGATTTTTTAGAAGTTTCTACCAATTTTGAGAGAGCAAGTATAGTCACATTCCAGATGTAACGGGACTTTTTCAAGTTTCACTGGAACGCATTATTCAAGTATAAGATTATAAATAATTTTCTTGTTATGTGACAAGCTAGTGAAAGTGTTGTGCTTTTTAAGTATGATTGAAGGTTTTGTTATTATTCTATAAGTTCAGAAGACAAGTGGTTCCAGATGTAACGAGACTTTTCTCAATCGAAAAGCAAGTTTTACTTAGTATACGGTATAAAGAGAACTTGCGAAGGCATACAATTTTACAAGCGAAGAATTCTTGTGACGTGACAAGCTGGTAAAATTTTCATTTTTTAGTATCGAAGAAAGTTTTTAGTGTTTGCAGTGCATGTTTTTCTATTTTTGTTAAGAAGTTACGCAACTGTCATGTTATATTCCTGTGAGAAGCTAGTGATGTGCAAAATATTTTTACAAGATTTATAATTATTGCATAAGTTCAGAAGACAAGTGATTTAGAATTTTCACCCAATTTTGAGAGAGTAAGTACACTCAGATTCCAGATGTAACGAGACTTTTTCAGGTTTTACTGGAAGGAATACAACTATCAGATTATACAGAATTTTCTTGTAATGTGACAAGCTAGTGAAAGTGTTGTATTTGCATCATTTATTTATCATTGAAAGTTTTTACAGATTTGCAGTGGATGTTTTCCTATTTATAATTATTCTATAAGTTCAGAAGGCAAGTGGTTTAGAATTTGTTCGCAATTTGGAGAGAGCAAGTACACTCAGATTCCAGATGTAACGAGCTTTTCTCAAGGGAAAAGCATTTTTTGTTTAGTATACGGTAACGAGAACTTATGAAGGGATACAACTATCAGATTTTACAAGGAAAGAATTCTTTTGACATGACAAACTAGTAAAATTTTCATTTTTTAGTATCGACGAAAGTTTTTATAGTATTCAATATTGAACAGCTCAAATATGGTCTAGATGATTTTTAGGGAGACCTACCTGAAAATTTAGACACTAAATTTATGATGTCAACCGTGTAAGTATTTATGTGAAAGTCATACAGGGGATACCACAACTTTACTGACACTATTTTTTACAAGTTTTCATAAAGTTTAAATATTACAGTTTTCTAAACGTTTACCGAATTAGGTGGGTTGCATTAAAAATGATAATACGTCTATCATAAAGAATAGGGATATTGGAAACTAACTTACATATACTTCTTTTTATTCTAAATATTATTTACATTATTCTATAATATAGATTAAACAATTGTGAAGGATACTATGTAAACTTGTATAAATATTAAAATTCTATATCACTCATGTTCTGCATGACAATAGTATACGTAACGTACAAATGCTTTCAAGAAAGCAGTTATCAGTTAATCAATTAGCAATAATTTTAGACGTACAGATTTCTTTGATGGATATTTGCGAAACAAATCATTATGGAACTTAACGTAAAATTTAGTGTCAATAAAGGAAAAAAAACGCGCTATTCTATTTACCTCGAGGGTGGTGTGGAAAAGATAGATTTCTTAGTGAATAATAATGATCTAAAAAAACTATTTACTCTACAGATAGTGTCTAAAAAATAATTATTATTATTATTACAATAATTCATGAGCAAATCTAAATTAATATTTTAAATTTATTACTTATTTAGTTGATGTTAACTATTCTTTGTAATTTACATATTATATACCTTTTAAATGAAGTGAAATCTCTCTCCCCCCCCCCCCAAACAAACCTTTCCACGGTAAAAGGCTGGCAAGTATAAGGTCGTTTCTTCATGTAAAAATTAAAGATTAATTTTACAACTCTTGATAACCTTAATGTAAAAAAAACTCTTAATAAGACTTATGCAGACAAAACAAAACTTTTATTAACATTCATGCAGACAAAATAAAAATTCTTAGAGCTTACTCTAAAATTCAACTTTAATTTTCAAACTTCGACAACTCTTATGTAGTTGAAATTATAAGTGCTGTATTCTATACAGTTATTTAATTATGGAAACTAAAGATCTTGATAACACTTATATAGACAAAATACTAGTAGCTTTACTGCATACTCTTAAGACGTGTTGATATTATAATCGTCAGATCAACAAATAATATATCGTCTTTCCTCTTGTGAATAAGTGATCGAACACAAATACTGGAAGAATATGTGATACTTATAGATCAAGTTGGAAAACAAATAATTATGTTAGAATGAATGTCTTCTTTTACCTATTCAATGAGTTAATCACAACCACTCAAATCATGATGCTTATGCTTTAAGCTAAAAAATCCGAAACTCTCACGTATGAAAATAGGAACGTGTAACCATCTCCGTGTTAAGGGTCTGTTGGACAGATTACCATTTCTTTAGTGTCACTTCTCCTTCGATTATCTATACCTTCGATTTGACATAAATTCTCATTTTAATTTTAGGAAAAGAAAGTTATGATATCAATAAATAAATTGGCAAGGTTTATGTTATAAAAAGTAATTGTTTTCAAATAAATAAATAACCGATTAAATTGAAGAAGGATTATAAATATATGTGTTCATATAAACACTCAATCAAATTGCAGCATGTGAACAGGTGGATAGCCTGTGAAAAGGTACAGTCGAGTACAATTAAAACTTTGAATAATTGCGACTGCTGCCACGTTCTGTACATGTAATAGAATGGTATGATGTGCTTACATGACATTATCACATGACAAATGTGCCCATAATACGAGTGGATGTACAATCTACTCTACTTAGTAATTCAGTAATTGTATTGCTATTCTGATTTCATTAAAAATATATGTCCAGGATGATTATATACAATTATATATGAGATTTAAATTCTGTTGATTTACATACATTTAAAAAAACAGGAACAAATCCTCATGTAGAACGCAATTTTTTGACGGAAAATCTTGCCGCCCCATCCGATAGTTGTATTACTTCCAGTAAAACCTGAAAATGTCTCGTTACATCTGGAATGTGACTATACTTGCTCTCTCAAAATTGGGAGAAACTTTTAAAAAATCACTTGTCTTCTGAACGTGTATAATAATTATTTATCTTGAAAAAATCCTTTGCACATCACTAGCTTCTGTCAGGAATTCCTTCCCTTTATAACATGACAGTTGCGTAACCTCCCAATAGAAATTGTGTAAAAACTTTCTTGGATTCGTGAACGATGAAAATAAAACACTTTCACTAGCTGGTCATAAGGAAATAATTAATAATAAACAAGCACTTCAACAATTGTATAGAAACTTTCTTGCATAGAAGATGAATATAGATCTTCTTAACACTTCACTAGCTTGTCATCACAAACAAGTTATTTCCTTTATAATCTGAAGCAAGAATATTCGCTATTATATAAACTGAATAATCTCTAAACTCCAACAAAATAAAACACTTTCACTAGCTATTCATAAGAATCCCTTTCGGTGAACAGCCTGAGAGTCTACCTCCCAGGAGACGATAGGAAAAGTTATGAATTATTCATATACACTTAAGCAACTTAGAAACTTTCATGCATGAGCGATGCATATTCTTGACACTTACACGGATAAAAGTTGTTACAGTTCATATATCTAGTGATCCATTATGAAATGGATCCATATATTATTTTTGTCATTTGAGTTCATCCAGCATGACTTACAAATAATTCTTAAAACAAAATAGTTTTTCACTTCACCAATTCCACTTCGTCACATGAACCTACTTTTTGCTGGTCTAAACTTGAGATATCCAGCCCATTTTCAGTACCTAAACTTAATAATTTTGTAATTTTACAATACCTAACCATAATAAATGTTACGACAGAAGCACTTCTTAAACATTAAATTTGATTATATGAAGAAAAGTTGTTGCAATACATATATCTAGTGATCCATTATGAAATGGATTCATATATTATTTTTGTCATTTGAGTTCATCCAGCATGACTACAAATAATTCTTGAAAAAAAATAGTTTTTCACTTCACCAATTCCACTTCGTCACAGGAACCTTCTTTTTGCTGGTCTAAACTTGAGATATCCAGCCCACTTTAAGTACCTAAACTTAATAATTTTGTAATTTTACAATACCTAACCATAATAAATGTTACGACAGAAGCACTTCTTAAACATTAAATATGATTACACGGATAAAATTTGTTACAGTTCACATATCGAATGATCCATTATGAAATGGATCCATATATTATTTTTGTCATTTGAGTTCATCCAGCATGACTTACAAATAATTCTTGAAACAAAATAGTTTTTCACTTCACCAATTCCACTTCGTCACAGGAACCTTCTTTTTGCTGGTCTAAACTTGAGATATCCAGCCCATTTTAAGTACCTAAACTTAATAATTTTGTAATTTTACAATACCTAACCATAATAAATGTTACGCCAGAAGCAATTCTCAAACATTAAATTTGATTACACGAATAAAAGTTGTTACAGTTCATATATCTAGTTATCCATTATGAAATGGATACATATATTATTTTTGTCATTTGAGTTCATCCAGCATGACTACAAATAATTCTTGAAAAAAAATATTCTTTCACTTCACCAATTCCACTTCGTCACAGGAACCTTCTTTTTGCTGGTCTAAACTTAAGATATCCAGCCCATTTTAAGTACCTAAACTTATCAATTTTATAATTTTACAATACGTAACCATACTAAATATTACTCCAGAAGCACTTCTTAAAAATTAAATTTGATTACACGAATAAAAGTCGTTGCAGTACATATATCTAGTGATCCATTATGAAATGGATCCATATATTATTTTTGTCATTTGAGTTCATCCAGCATGACTACAAATAATTCTTGAAAAAAAATAGTTTTTCACTTCACCAATTCCACTTCGTCACAGGAACCTTCTTTTTGCTGGTCTAAACTTGAGATATCCAGCCCACTTTAAGTACCTAAACTTAATAATTTTGTAATTTTACAATACCTAACCATAATAAATGTTACGACAGAAGCACTTCTTAAACATTAAATATGATTACACGGATAAAATTTGTTACAGTTCACATATCGAATGATCCATTATGAAATGGATCCATATATTATTTTTGTCATTTGAGTTCATCCAGCATGACTTACAAATAATTCTTGAAACAAAATAGTTTTTCACTTCACCAATTCCACTTCGTCACAGGAACCTTCTTTTTGCTGGTCTAAACTTGAGATATCCAGCCCATTTTAAGTACCTAAACTTAATAATTTTGTAATTTTACAATACCTAACCATAATAAATGTTACGCCAGAAGCACTTCTCAAACATTAAATTTGATTACACGAATAAAAGTTGTTGCAGTACATATATCTAGTGATCCATTATGAAATGGATCCATATATTATTTTTATCATTTGAGTTCATCCAGCATGACTACAAATAATTCTTGAAACAAAATAGTTTTTCACTTCACCAATTCCACTTCGTCACAGGAACCTTCTTTTTGCTGGTCTAAACTTGAGATATCCAGCCCATTTTAAGTACCTAAACTTAACAATTTTGTAATTTTACAATACCTAACCATAATAAATGTTACGCCAGAAGCACTTCTCAAACATTAAATTTGATTACACGGATAAAAGTTGTTACAGTTCATATATCTAGTTATCCATTATGAAATGGATACATATATTATTTTTGTCATTTGAGTTCATCCAGCATGACTACAAATAATTCTTGAAAAAAAATAGTTTTTCACTTCACCAATTCCACTTCGTCACAGGAACCTTCTTTTTGCTGGTCTAAACTTGAGATATCCAGCCCATTTTAAGTACCTAAACTTAATAATTTTGTAATTTTACAATACCTAACCATAATAAATGTTACGCCAGAAGCACTTCTCAAACATTACATTTGATTACACGAATAAAAGTTGTTACAGTTCACATATCTAGTGATCCATTATGAAATGGATACATATATTATTTTTGTCATTTGAGTTCATCCAGCATGACTACAAATAATTCTTGAAACAAAATAGTTTTTCACTTCACCAATTCCACTTCGTCACAGGAACCTTCTTTTTGCTGGTCTAAACTTGAGATATCCAGCCCATTTTAAGTACCTAAACTTAATAATTTTGTAATTTTACAATACCTAACCATAATAAATGTTACGACAGAAGCACTTCTTAAACATTAAATTTGATTACACGAAGAAAAGTTGTTGCAATACATATATCTAGTGATCCATTATGAAATGGATTCATATATTATTTTTGTCATTTGAGTTCATCCAGCATGACTACAAATAATTCTTGAAAAAAAATAGTTTTTCACTTCACCAATTCCACTTCGTCACAGGAACCTTCTTTTTGCTGGTCTAAACTTGAGATATCCAGCCCACTTTAAGTACCTAAACTTAATAATTTTGTAATTTTACAATACCTAACCATAATAAATGTTACGACAGAAGCACTTCTTAAACATTAAATATGATTACACGGATAAAATTTGTTACAGTTCACATATCGAATGATCCATTATGAAATGGATCCATATATTATTTTTGTCATTTGAGTTCATCCAGCATGACTTACAAATAATTCTTGAAACAAAATAGTTTTTCACTTCACCAATTCCACTTCGTCACAGGAACCTTCTTTTTGCTGGTCTAAACTTGAGATATCCAGCCCATTTTAAGTACCTAAACTTAATAATTTTGTAATTTTACAATACCTAACCATAATAAATGTTACGCCAGAAGCACTTCTCAAACATTAAATTTGATTACACGAATAAAAGTTGTTGCAGTACATATATCTAGTGATCCATTATGAAATGGATCCATATATTATTTTTATCATTTGAGTTCATCCAGCATGACTACAAATAATTCTTGAAACAAAATAGTTTTTCACTTCACCAATTCCACTTCGTCACAGGAACCTTCTTTTTGCTGGTCTAAACTTGAGATATCCAGCCCATTTTAAGTACCTAAACTTAACAATTTTGTAATTTTACAATACCTAACCATAATAAATGTTACGCCAGAAGCACTTCTCAAACATTAAATTTGATTACACGGATAAAAGTTGTTACAGTTCACATATCGAATGATCCATTATGAAATGGATCCATATATTATTTTTGTCATTTGAGTTCATCCAGCATGACTTACAAATAATTCTTGAAACAAAATAGTTTTTCACTTCACCAATTCCACTTCGTCACAGGAACCTTCTTTTTGCTGGTCTAAACTTGAGATATCCAGCCCACTTTAAGTACCTAAACTTAATAATTTTGTAATTTTACAATACCTAACCATAATAAATGTTACGACAGAAGCACTTCTTAAAAATTAAATTTGATTACACGAATAAAAGTTGTTGCAGTACATATATCTAGTGATCCATTATGAAATGGATCCATATATTATTTTTGTCATTTGAGTTCATCCAGCATGACTACAAATAATTCTTGAAAAAAAATAGTTTTTCACTTCACCAATTCCACTTCGTCACAGGAACCTTCTTTTTGCTGGTCTAAACTTGAGATATCCAGCCCATTTTAAGTACCTAAACTTAATAATTTTGTAATTTTACAATACCTAACCATAATAAATGTTACGACAGAAGCACTTCTTAAACATTAAATTTGATTACACGAATAAAAGTTGTTACAGTTCATATATCTAGTGATCCATTATGAAATGGATCCATATATTATTTTTGTCATTTGAGTTCATCCAGCATGACTACAAATAATTCTTGAAAAAAAATATTCTTTCACTTCAACAATTCCACTTCGTCACAGGAACCTTCTTTTTGCTGGTCTAAACTTGAGATATCCAGCCCATTTTAAGTACCTAAACTTAATAATTTTGTAATTTTACAATACGTAACCATAATAAATGTTACTCCAGAAGCACTTCTTAAAAATTAAATTTGATTACACGAATAAAAGTTGTTGCAGTACATATATCTAGTGATCCATTATGAAATGGATCCATATATTATTTTTGTCATTTGAGTTCATCCAGCATGACTACAAATAATTCTTGAAAAAAAATATTCTTTCACTTCACCAATTCCACTTCGTCACAGGAACCTTCTTTTTGCTGGTCTAAACTTGAGATATCCAGCCCATTTTAAGTACCTAAACTTAATAATTTTGTAATTTTACAATACCTAACCATAATAAATGTTACGCCAGAAGCACTTCTCAAACATTAAATTTGATTACACGAATAAAAGTTGTTACAGTTCATATATCTAGTTATCCATTATGAAATGGATACATATATTATTTTTGTCATTTGAGTTCATCCAGCATGACTACAAATAATTCTTGAAAAAAAATATTCTTTCACTTCACCAATTCCACTTCGTCACAGGAACCTTCTTTTTGCTGGTCTAAACTTAAGATATCCAGCCCATTTTAAGTACCTAAACTTATCAATTTTATAATTTTACAATACGTAACCATACTAAATATTACTCCAGAAGCACTTCTTAAAAATTAAATTTGATTACACGAATAAAAGTCGTTGCAGTACATATATCTAGTGATCCATTATGAAATGGATCCATATATTATTTTTGTCATTTGAGTTCATCCAGCATGACTACAAATAATTCTTGAAAAAAAATATTCTTTCACTTCACCAATTCCACTTCGTCACAGGAACCTTCTTTTTGCTGGTCTAAACTTGAGATATCCATCCCACTTTAAGTACCTGAACTTAATAATTTTGTAATTTTACAATACGTAACCATAATAAATGTTACGACAGAAGCACTTCTCGAACACTAAATTTGATTACACGGATAAAAGTTGTTACAGTTCATATATCTAGTGATCCGTATAACCTCCTACAAGAAACTTGTAATAATCTGAAAAATTAAAAGATAACATTTAATCAAAGAATAAGTTTATTAAATTGTATATGTTGTGACGAGTATCGTCACGCCGCATGCATATTCTGTTCTAATACATATGTTTTTATATATTTGCATGTAAGCCTTTTCAGATGTTCCCGCGCACCAGAGCTGTACGAGTGTTGATGTACTGCTGAACGCGTCGCCTGGTGAGAGAGCGCGTGTGAGAGATAAGCTTCTAGCGTCTCGTTAGGTTAGACGTTAGATTCGATTCGACTATCGAGCGCGCAGGCCGTGTCCTGAGCGTATTTTCATTGTAACAATTAGTTATTATTATTTATTGTTGAGTTACTTGCGTTCACTCGTGTGCGAGCATAGGATACTATACGTTTGCAATTGAGACGGCCTAGCATCAACAGCTGGAGTGTAGCGAGACCGCATTTTGACCGATCTTCGAGCGAGCGTACTTGGCTGATTTGTAAGTACCAGCTTTTCTCTCTCACTCTCACCAGCGCGTTCAGGATCATTATCTTTCTATCGACCGTGAGCTTGTGTACAAAGGTAGCACATTTGTACATATTTTATTGTTGAGGTTCTTTTACTTGATTGATACAATATACGCAATAGCCTTTTACCGAACTGTACACGTGTCTTATCTAATAGTTTTCCGTATGTGCCCTGTTCTCCTTTATCTAAAACCCACGGAGAATTCAAGTAGAAGAAATCTACATTTAACGCCGACAATCCCCGTTACATTGGCGCCCATCAGTGGTTAGATTTAGCTAGAGCAGGGAATATTGTAGGAAAAACTTAGTGCGAAATCGAGAGTGTTCGTTATAAGTATAAGCGTGCGGAGATATACATAGCGTGTATAGTGTAGCGAACAAGCGCGAACGTTGCCGAGTGTTTACATCGCATATCATTGGCTGAAATATTATTTCGGGAAATAAGTTTTATTTTCTCGTCGCGTGATTTATATGCTTGATGTTGGCGATTAATCAGTATAATTAATTACTGGATTAATCGTTGAAAAGCGAATCGAATCTCAGATTGCAATTATACTAGGAGAATAATTTTTTTTATTATTAATTGAACAATTGAGTATAGATAATTGTTTTTCCCCATTGATGTTAAGGGGCGCGGTAGCGCCACGATGGCAAGTATAAGGTACGTCAGTACGTACGCCGCCGTCGGGCGCAAGCCAGACCCTATATATACTTTAAATTAGCCCTGTTGAAAATTCGACATACAGTTATCTTCGCATTAACAGCTTTGTTTGTTGCATATGAGCACCCAGATGAAAGCTTGCGACAAAACTAACAAAATGGCATCGGGGTCATATTTTGTGAAATTGCTTCTATTAAAAGTTATTGCGAAGTGAAAGTTCGGGATCACGAATTCTCTTATACGAAAATTCTTCTCCCGGAGAAATTGTTCTCCGCGGAAGTACGTCATCGTGACGTCAGTCAACGACCTACGTATACTATTGTATGTTATGTATATATGTGTGTATGTACAGTTTATATATGTGTGCAGACGAGACGAGCAGACGTATCTATATTATTTTACAATACAATAACACATGCAGTGTTAATAATATATAAATAAATAAGTACTTTCTTTCTTTCTTTCTTAATAAATATACGATTATGATGATACAATAATAATCTAGTGAAGTGATATTATTTTCAAAAAAATCTGCAAATATGCAAAAGTGTGTTTGAAGAAAAATGTCAGATTTTAAAACTGTCAGATATAATTAAGACGTCTCACAAACATGACTAATAAGCTAAAATGAGATAAGTATTTAGTTTTTAGTTTTTTATAAACATACAATATAATGAAAGATTTTTTGAACTGATTCTTTGTTAAAATGTTCTCTTTTATTTTTCAGGTTGGAAGGCATACGACTACCATATTATAGGAAATACATAAGAGATTATAGAAAAGAATTTTCTTGTGATGTGACAAGTTAGTGTAGTGTTAAGAATGTGTCTACGAAAGTTTCTACGGTTGTTGACATAGCTATTCAATATTATTAAATTTTTTCTGTTGTTTCGTGAGAGGTTACAACTCTCAGGCTGTATAAGTATATTGAAAGGAATCCGTGTGACAAGCTAGTGAAAGTGTTGTATTTTCATCACTGAAGTATCGAAGAAAGTTTCTACAAAATTTGCAGTCCATCTGGTCATTACAAATTATCAAGTTCTTTGGACTTCTAGAAGAGTAGCTGTCATAAGCGCAAGTATCTTGTAAGTATAAATAATATACACAAGTTTTTACATTTTATACTGTATAGTTTTTAAAAATTATACATTAATTCTGTGGATTCACTCCTTGTGGAGGATCCTCTCCTTCTGGAGCATCTTCTCCGTGAAACACTTCTTGTGTTCTTTGCTTGGCCAGGTCCGAGCGTGTCTCTACTACATTGGACCTGGCCATAAAATTTATGAATTCAGCTAAATTCTTCAGGTTTTGCTGGTAGGGATTCAGCCTCCTACAATTGTATGTTGCAAAAGTTGCAAAAGTGTTTAGCAAAGTCGATTTTCTATGCAATCAGAAGCAATAATCAACTAATAGTTTATATAATTAGATAAGTATTTAGTTTCACTTTTTATAGATATTCAATATAAATAAAGAATTTGTGAACTGATTCTTTGTTTAAATATTCTCTGTTATTTTTCAGATTATGAGGTTATGAAGCTGTCAGTTTATATATAAAAGAAGTAATTGTGACAAGAGAATTTTTATTGAAGAAGGTCTGATATTGAGATCTGCAGCATTGTGAAAAAAGTATATTTTCTTTAGTTTATACCTGTCTAGCAGAAGTGTAAGTTTTTTATTATTATTTTCAATCTTCCACGCAAGAAAATTTCTACAATTGTGGAAGTGCTTATGAACAATTATTAAATTTTCCTATCGTCTCCTGGGAGATAGACTCTCAAACTATACGTCGAAAGGGATCCTTACAAATAGCTAGTGTGTTTTATTTTCTTGGTTCAAGAATCGAAGAAAGTTTCAACATAGAGAATATTCAGTATAAGGATAAAATTGTCTTGTACTGTGAGAAGCTAGTGAAGTGTCAAGAATAAACATCGCTCATGCATGAAAGTTTCTAAGTTGTTTAAGTGTATATGAATAATTCATAACTATTCCTATCGTCTCCTGGGAGGTAGACTCTCAGGCTGTATGTCGAAAGGGATCCTGATGAGAAGCTAGTAAAAGTGTTGTATTTTCATCGTTCAAGAATCAAAGAAAATTTAAACAGAATTTCCTGTTTATATAATTTTCTTGTGATGTGACAAGTTGGTTGAGTGTTACGATTATATGTAATCTTCCACGCAAGAATGTTTCTACAATTGTGGAAGTGCTTATGTTAACTTTCCCCATAGTCTCCTGGGAGATAGACTCTGAGGCTGTACGTCGAAAAGAATTCTTATGAATAGATAATAAAAGTGTTTTATTTTCTTAGTTCAGAGAATATTCAGTTTATATAAGGAAAAAATTATTTTCTATTGTGAGAAGCTAGTGAACTGTCAAGAATATGCATCGCTCATGCATGAAAGTTTCTAAGTTGTTTAAGTCTATATGAATAGTTCATAACTTTTCCTATCGTCCCCTGGGAGGTAGACTCTCAGGCTGTTCGTCAAAAGGGATTCTTATGAATAGCTAGTGAAAGTGTTTTATTTTGTTGGATTTTAGAGATTATTCAGTTCATATAATAGAGAATATTCTTGCTTGATGCAACAGCAATGTTTTATACAATAATCAGCATGTGTATATTATATACTTACTCCATCCATTTCATGGCTTTAGGGTCTAAATTGTCAGGTGCATAACTATAAAAATCAACACTATAAGTTCTTAGATAAACTCAATTGTATTGTTTTAGCATGTTAAAGCAAGCTTTTATAGCTATAACAGATTTTAAATCAGGCGAAGACCGAAATATTCAAATTGTAGCTTACTTATTTCAATTATATTCTTCGCTCTCATTTCTATATGTAGTCATTATTATAGTAGTGATTAAAATCTATGGATATTTTACATATATTTTTTAGTACCTTAAGGGGTTATGACAATGTTAAAATTTTGAAAATACCCATTTTTTTTATTCACTTTTTTCATAGTTAATAGTCTGTTGAATATGGTCTTGAAAGCCGTTTTTGGCTAAAAAAATTTTCCTCGAAGATATTAACAAAAAACTAACAAATCTGTTTCAAGTAAATTTTTGAAAAATCGTGATTTTTAAATATTTTAATTAGGCCAAACTTGTGGAAAGGATTGTTCTATTCCACTTTTTACAGAGTAATTTCATGAGAAATCTTACTGAAAATATGACTTAAAAACCGTTTTACAAACCGTTTTTTTCTCAAGAGTTATTAATTTATTTCCTAAAATAAATAAAATCTGTAAAATTAATTTTTCTATGTGTGACTTTATGTTACTAAACTCAATGTGTTAAAGTAAAGGCATTCAACAAATTTGAATTTGCCACTCGAATAGCTTGTGCCTCACAGCGTCTGGTCGAGAATGAAGATTTCTGTTTGATCGATTAGTAGAATTTTCTGTAAAGCAGCAGAAAGCAGCCAAACAGCTGTTTTTCATCCAAGACACTAGATCAGTGCAGTTAGTCTGCTAGCAGCTGTAGCAAATAACCTTAGTGGTGTTGCAAAAGTGCAAAAGCTTCTGCAGAGTAGAAAAATTATTCAGATAAGTATTGGAAACTAATTATTAATAACAGTGTTCATAATGAGCTTTTTATTTGTTGGTTTATTTTTTGCTTTTAGGTATACGGGTGCAAGCCAGCAAAATGGCATCTGATATTGACTGCCTGAAGTATTATTTTGCATACTTTTTAAGAGCCTGAAGTGTATTTAATAATGGTAAGTATTGTATGTAACTGTAATTCATAAACATAACTTGATTATGAATAGCTAACGATAATTTTTTTTTTATTTTCAGCTTCTAAATGCTATTATCACAGAGCATGACAAGCGCGTACCATCAAATATACTTAATTATATGTATATTTGAGTACCAAAAGCAAATCAAGGTATGCCGGATATTTTCTGTAAGTATAGCTGAGTTCATTTGAATGATTTACATTATAAACTTTAAATGCCTTTTACTCAAATTTAGTTTTTTCATGCTTTTTGTGTACTTGCCGCAGCTTTCTGAAGGATCCGTACTATCAATCATGATGAACCAAAGTGGGAAACCTTCTTTATGAGTATGGTCACAAACTGAGTGGAGCATAATTGGCAAAGGTAAGTTCAAAGTGAATGTTACGTTTGTTTACATATGTAACATTCACTATAATTACTAATATTGGCAATATATGTTTTATTAATTATATTAATTTTTTGTTTTTCAAGAATCTGTTCCACTTAGTCTGAGACCAGACTCATAATGAAGATTTGGCACTTTCATTCATCAGAATTGATGATACGGTTCCATCAGAAACATGCGGCAAGTAAATAAAAGTGATGAAAATCATGATTTTTGGTAAGCAAATACCTTTAATTGTTTTTAAATGTTACACTCACTTTATGCATATTATTTATGCATAAAAGTGATGTATAATACTTGTATTTGAAAGCAAAAATATAGTTTTTAGAGCACCTATGTATCTATTAATTTTTAACAACACTAAACATTTTTCTTTTTTTTCAGGTTTTAACACTGTCATAACCCCTTAATACAGTAGTTATTATATATAAGCTCAGGTCTTTGTAAACATGTATTTTTGCAGATATTTATTCCATTTTTAATAGGACCAAATGGAAGTTGATATTATATATATAATTTATACTTTCTTTGATATTATGGTTTAGCAGTAAATTCAGTATATATAAATTTTATGGCTGTGATGAATAAATATTTAACGATGAAAGTAAATTAGGTTATCAGCTATAATACAGAGTGTAAATAATAATAGAAAACATTGAACGTAATTCAACACAGTGTACCAAGATAAAAGACGTTGAAAGATTCACAGTTTGCACTTCCAAGGCCTTTTTCACATACCCCAAACTCAATATAAATAGTTTAACGTACCACAGAGTAGTTTAGCATAGGAGTCTGTCAAATAACAAAACAAGCAAATAGTTAACTTAATAGATAGGCACCCCAAAAGCATTATTAATATCCCATATTGGACCCACAAATAAAACTTTCAAACTATAACTTAAAAAAATTAAAGCAACGCACTTGCACGAAGCATTGAGATCATAAGTATTCCTCTATTCATGCACAAACAAAACTTAGTCGGCAAAAGTCATTATCAATTCCATAGGCAATAAAACAAATAATTAAGCCAACATACAAACTAAATTCAATGTGCACAATTATTGAGACCAAACTATTTACACATCAAAACTTAGACGAACCCAGGAAGAGCAATCTGAAAGAGACGGCCTTTGCTCCAAAACACGAACTCAATCAGATAGGTCTGACATAAACATACACCAAGAAGTCCATTCAAATCCAGGGAAACAGAGCCAAACAACACAAAACACTTTAACATAAATTAAATTATTATGTGAATTATCATATATATTATGTGAATTATATTATCATGTGAATTATTATGAAATTATTATGTGTAGGAAAAAAAGTGAAAATAACTATACCATTTTTTGCTTGTTCTCGACAAATGACACTTGAGATCCACAAACTCACACAATAATTATTGAAAAACACCATAGTGATTTACACTTATTCACACATATACATAATTTAAAAACTATAAAAAGTCAAAAGCACTGGTCAAGTCATGTAAATTAATTAAATATGTTTATTAAAACACTCTACAACACTGTTGTACTTGTCACTACAAAAAACTTTAGCGAAAACTTGTGCACTAGCTTCGGCATGCAATTCCAGGGGAGACGTTAAAATCTTCTTAAGACGTAACACAATAATTTCGAAGCAGCATTGACCCAGTGACCTGAAAACCAAAAGACAAAATTCTTTTAACAAAGCACCGGTGCTTTTAATCAACAAAAAGTCTCAATAATTTAAATAAAAAAAAATAACTTATCTTACTCCAAACAGCAATGATCGACCAAGGGAAAGCACAAGTTTCCCATCACCACAGTGTACAAGTCCCAAAAGAAATCACTCCTCGGATTAGCTGACCATCCATAGTTGCTCCTGAGTACGAGTTTCGATCCCGTAGCAACAATTTTAAAATACTTTAGCAGCGACAAAGTTAATCACGCGATAGGTTAAACATTGACGGTATAGCAGACGTAACGTCGATAACCCCAGGACTACAGAGCGACTTACCGACGCCACAGACTGAGCACGCGCGCACACTTTTAGAACTAGGGCGCTAGTTACAAATACTAGTACCACTACCGCGGCCATCTTCAGTGAGCATATACACATTAATTTTTAAATTTATAACTTATTCAGTTGATGTTAACTATTCTTTGTAATTTAGGTATTACATACTTTTTAAAAGTAGTGAAATCTCCCCCCCCCCCAAAAAAACCTTTTCAAGGTAAAAGGCTGGCAAGTATAAGGTCGTTTCTTCATGTAAAACTTGAAGATTAATTTTGCAACTCTTGATATCTCAATGTCACAAAAATTCTAAGTGTTTTCTCTATCTATACAGTTATTTCATTATATTAATCAAAGTTAATTTTTAAACTCTCGATATCCCTTATGTGGTGAAAATTCAAAGTGCTTATTCTAAAAGTCTATTTTCATTATGTAAATCAAAGTCAAACTTTCAATAATAATGTAAATAATATTCTAGCAGGTTTATTGTGTACGTTTATTACTTTTCCCTTAGTAAAGGTTGATAAGAAATGTGATTATAATGCAAAGATTAAAAAGGTATTTCTAATTAGTTCAACAAATAATTATGTTAATATATGTGTCTTCTTTTACCTCGTAAATGAGTGAATCACTGACACTGAAAGAACATGATGCTTATACATGAAGCTGAATAACTTGAAATTTTCATCTATCTATATCAATATGAATGCGCAAACATCCTTGCTTGAAGGATCTGTTGGACAGACTACGATTTCTTTAGTGTTTCTTCTCTATACCTTCGATTTTACATAAATTTCAATTTTAATATAGCAAAAGAAAGTTATGATATCAATAAAGAAATTGGCAAGTTTTTGTTATAAGAAGCAATTGAGTTGATATAAATAAATAATTGTTTAAATCGGAGAAGGATTATAAATATATATGTATTCATCATTTAAACACTCGACCAAATTGTGACATGTGAAAAGGTGGATAGCCTGTGAAAAGATACTGTCCGTAGAATTGTGGGAATAACTGCGATTGCTGCCACGTCCTGCGCATTCCAGCTGACGTTTAATGACTGATCACTCTTACGCCATATTTACTGTGGGAGATTAGGTCACCGTACTTCCGGTAAATAGAGCGTTCCGTGACCGGTCACAGACATGCGCAAAGCATAGCACTAATTCGGTATTATTCAAAGTTCAATAGTATCCGAGTTTACATATAGGAATGATGTTCTTACATGACATTATCACATGAAAAATGTGCCCATAATATATTACAGGATTGTTTCGCATTATGAAAACTTTTTCGATTATTTATGGAAGCAACGAGCGGATGTACAATCTACTCTACTTAGTAATTCAGTAAATTTCTATCCTTATTTCATGAAAAATCTATGTTCAAGACGATCATTTGCAATTAAATATAAGATTTAAATCATACAAAAAATCGATCCCACATTTTAAAAAAACAGTAACAAATTCTAGCATGTAGAACGCAATTTTTTTTATGGAAAAACTTGCCGTCCCGTCCTATCATAGATAATCGATGAACTACTAAATGTCAGTGTAATCAACAATCTCATAAAATTTTTAATATACTTATAATATATGTTTATATATAATATTTATGTATAATATAATATTATGTTAAACTGTGAGAACGATAGCCTCAAATAAAAATTGTAGTTCTATTTTTTTTATTAAGTATGGATATAAAACTAAAATATAAACATAAATGTTAATTTATTATTTTTTAGCTTGATTGATTTCCGAACTTTAATCATAGAAATTTATTTTATAACATTTTTGTAATACATAATAATAATTATTTTTATTGAACATCTTGTAACCATTCGATAATAATATCATACTTTTGTGAAACATACATACAAATACAAATAACCAAAAATTGTGTTTACAATGATTGCAAGATGAAGTTTGAATTCTTCAAAAATTGGTTAGGAATAGTAGTAAATACATGTAGAATGAAAAATCCGATACGAGATTTTCTAACAGTGTGTTGTTAACAACAAATTACTTTGGATAACCATTCACAATTTTAAGATAGTACCCATCGGTATCTATTATAGGACGGGACGGCAAGTTTTTTCATAAAAAAAATTGTGTTCTACATGCTAGAATTTGTTACTGTTTTTTTTAAATGTGGGATCGATTTTTTGTATGAATTAAATCTTATATTTAATTGCAAATGTTCGTCTTGGACATAGATTTTTCATGAAATAAGGATAGCAATTTACTGAATTACTAAGTAGAGTAAATTGTACATCCACTCGCTGCTTCCATAAATAATCGAAAAAGTTTTCATAATGCGAAACAATCCTGTAATATATTATGGGCACATTTTTCATGTGATAATGTCATGTAAGAACATCATTCCTATATGTACACTCGGATACTATTGAACTTTGAATAATATCGAATTAGTGCTATGCTTTGTGCATGTTTGTGACCGGTCACGGAACGCTCTATTTACCGGAAGTACGGTGACCTAACCTCCCACAGTAGATATGGCGTAAGAGTGATCAGTCATTAAACGTCAGCTGGAATGCGCAGGACGTGGCGGCAATCGCAGTTATTCCCACAATTCTACCGACAGTATCTTTTCACAGGCTATCCACCTTTTCACATGTCACAATTTGTTCGAGTGTTTATAATGATGAATACATATATATTTATAATCCTTCTCCGATTTAAACAATTATTTATTTATATCAACTCAATTGCTTCTTATAACAAAAACTTGCCAATTTCTTTATTGATATCATAACTTTCTTTTGCTATATTAAAATTGAAATTTATGTAAAATCGAAGGTATAGAGAAGAAACACTAAAGAAATGGTAGTCTGTCCAACAGATCCTTCAAGCAAAGATGTTTACGCATTCATATTGATATAGATAGAAGAAAATTTCAAGTTATTCAGCTTCATGTATAAGCATCATGTTCTTTCAGTGTCTGTGATTCACTCATTTACGAGGTAAAAGAAGACACATATATTAACATAATTATTTGTTGAACTAATTAGAAATACCTTTTTAATCATTGCATTATAATCACATTTCTTATCAACCATTACTAAGGGAAAAGTAATAAACGTACACAATAAACCTGCTAGAATATTATTTACATTATTATTGAAAGTTTGACTTTAATTTACATAATGAAAATAGACTTTTAGAATAAGTACTCTGAATTTTCACCACATAAGGGATATCGCGAGTTTAAAAATTAACTTTGATTAATATAATGAAATAACTGTATAGTTAAATATTATTTTTTATTATTTATTTTATTTGATATAATTGCAGTCAAATCGACTGGTTAATTTTTCTATTTTATATATTGTGTGTGATAGCGTTATTTTGGCGTTGCTAACAGCTATATAGCATACGCGCTCAGCTGATTGTTTGTGTGCGTGTATCAGTGTATCGCCGAGTTAGGGTTAGATACAGGTATACTTTGCGGAGCGTATCGCAACGGCGAAGCGTTGATTTACCGACAGTGTAGATAATAATTTCTATTTGTATCTTTTTTTGAAATTGAACTTTATTTTTTCGGTGTAAGTTAATTTAATTTGAATTGAGATTTTTTGACGAAATATTTTATTTTATTTTGTTTGTTCGTGATACAATTTAAGCAAAATTTTTTTCAATTTAAATTTTAAAGAAAGTAAACTCTTAATTCGAGTACAGCTCGGTAATAAAATTTTTGTTTTTGTTGTAAATTTTATTTTTGAATTTTCTTTCGAAAATTTTCTTTTGAATTTTTTTTCCTGTTTCTGGTTCTAGTTTGGTTGGTAAATGACATAAGTGTAATTTAAAATTGCACAGAATTTCGAACGAAGGAGGCTGTGACTGAATTAAGAGCGACACGCGGAATAGTTTTTTCAATTATTTAAATTTTGGTCATTATTAGTTTATTTCTTTCGTAATTTGTCTCTTGTATATTTTTTGATTTCGACGAAAAAAATTTGTTTAAGTTAGCGGGATCGCATTCAAATTTTGAAAATGGCAATGCGCGTGAATATTTTCGAGGAAGCGGATCAAGAAACTGAGAGATGGGCAATGTCATTGTCAGAGGATAAACTAAATAATTTATTGCAGAGATTTGAATTAGTAATTGATACGAGTAGATACAGTAATGTTGGTAGGTTAATTAGGCGTTTGCGCGGTGATTACACTGCGTATGATTTTGTTGTGACGAATGAGCCTAGCGATATCGCGATGTCGAGAAGAGACGCAACTTTTCAGAAGATTATTTTGAGAGAAGAAAATTTATCAAATGAGACGAAGTCAACGACATGGGTACGATTGAGGTTACCGACGACGTTAGAATCAGAAGCATCAGTGTTAGATGATAAGGAAGAGCAAGATGAAGAGACGTTAGATGACATTTTCCAGATACTCAGGAATAATGATCTAGAGTCGACCGGAGTATCTAGTGAAGAGGAAGTTGACGTTTCGGGAGTAGATCCTATGGTTACAGTAGCGGATGTGCATACGGAATCTGAAGAAATTGTAGATCTTCAACAGCGAAACGCTTGCACTAATATTGGTGTCGATAAAGATCAAGTTGTCGTAGAAAATAAAAAAGCAGATCAAGATAATCAGGATGAAGTGAAAGCAAAATTGCGACAAGAATTAGCTGAACAGCGTGAGTTGGCCAAAACTTCAGAGGCCAGATGGAATGCGTATACTGCTGAAGTGGAAAAATCCATGGTGAAGCTGAGCGGCTATTATTGCAAATTAAAAGAAGATTTTGAGAAGTTCCAAGTTCAATTCAGAGATACGTTTGTTGTGCATAGAGAACCTGATGCTCATAGTACGAAGCTGAACTCGAATGCGACAAGATTTGTGTCCGGTCATACAACTCAGAAGGCTGGAACGAGTGGGTTACCATTAAGTGCAGAACCCCAAGGTGTGTCTCGGAGGGGACGAGAATCAGCTGCTTCAACAAGTAGAGCAGTTGGAGAGTATTCATCTTTTTCAAGACCAGTGTACCGTGATGTTGGTAAGATTGCTAGAGATTGGAAAATTCAATTTGATGGTAGCAAGGAAAGTTGTATCGAAGAATTTATTCAGAAAATGAATGAATGTAGAGCGTCATCGCATTTAGATGATGCGGATTCATTCAATGCGTTACTCCATGTTATGACGGACGGAGCATTAATTTGGTGTCGGCAAATGCGTCAGACGTGGAAGATTTGGGAAGATTTTTGCTGTGATGCTAGGAAAAGCTATGGTATGGATCAAGATATCCAGATGAAGTTGTTAGCGGAAGCGCAAGCGCGTACACAAGGAGGAGATGAGCCAGTACGTGATTACATCATGGCGATGCTAGCGATTATGAGTAGGTTGAATGATCCGCCGAAGGTTGCTGTACAACTGAAAATGATTTACGATAATATGCTAGCTGGAATTAGAATGCAAATTTCTCAGGCACAGGTGAAGAATATCGGAGATCTTATTACATTAGCTAGGAATGCTGAGAAGCTAATTCATGATAAGCATCATTATAAGCCTCCTCCTTCACCTAACAGATGTTTATTGCCGAAATTGGCCTATAAAGGAACATATGTCAAGAATGTTGGGGAGGAGACGAACAGCGTAACCGTTATTTCGTCAGTAACAGAACCTGCTGATTTACGTGAAGCGGTAAGGTCGTTGCAGGAGGTTATTGCTGAGTTAAGGTTCCCCCAGCTGGCAGTTGAAGAGGTCGTGGAGGAAAGAAATCTAATTTCAAAGGAGCGAAGTCGCAGACCCAGACTACGACTACAGTATCTGACAGCAAAGTTGAGAAGATAAATGCTGTTTCAGAAGAAATGAAAAGTGCTCCTAGACAGCCACGAAGTGAGCATAATAAAGATCAGGACTCCTGGAGTCCTTGTAAACCATTTGTGAGGTGTTATGGCTGCGGATGGCCTCGACACACCACGAAAACTTGTCCGGAGTGCTCACAGAAGAAGAACTCTGGGAATAAATTGTCTGAAGGTAAAAAGACTTCAGAAAACTCGGGAAACGAGGATGGGAGCAGGTAGTTCAGGCCCCTACTTCTCCTATAGTTTTGGCGGCCTCCCAAGACGCAAGTCTGGCTACTGAAGAAGCAGTAATGCTTATTACAGTATTTGACTCATGTTAACTGCATTCGCTGGTGGATGCCAGTGGATATTGGTGATTTTCATTTACGAGCACTTTGTGACTCGGGAGCTGCACGTACCGCTTTAGGTCCGATTGGATTACAGATAGCTACTGCGCTGAAACAAGCTATTGTTCCTTATACTGGACCTGGTGCGAAACTCGCTGATGGACAGCTTGTGCCGATTTACGGTTATGTTCAATTGCCGTTCACAGTGTTGAATCAGTCGCGAATTTTAAATGTTATGATTTTAAGTGCACTCGACTCCGAATGTATACTCGGAACAGATTTTATGCGAGCATTTAACGCGATTCTGTTACCTAGAGAGAATAGATTACAAATAGAAGGTGTCACCGAATCAGTTCCTCTAGAGCTTTCTGCTCTCTCAGAAGGAGTAGCAAGCGCTCTCGTAGCCATCGGTTTGGCCGATGTTACCTCAGAACAGCGAAAACGCCTACAAGAGCTGTTAGACAGTTGGCTTCCAGCTGGGGAAGTACCGTTGGGGTGTACACATCTGATCCAGCACAGTATTGATGTGGGGTCTGTGAGACCAATTAAACAACGTTATTATCCAGTGTCAAAGAAGATTGAGGAAGAGATGCATGCTCAAGTTCTAGAGATGTTGGACGCAGGAATCATACGCCGTTCTAACAGCAGCTGGTCAAGCCCCGTAGTCATGGTCCGCAAATCGGATGGTACCTACCGATTCTGCGTTGACTATCGGAAGCTTAATACTGTTACAACCGCGAGCGCGTATCCGTTGCCATACATGGATACCATGAGTAAGCTTCAGAAGGTGAGATATATTTCTACCATTGACCTCAGTGCAGCATACCATCAGATACCAATGAAGGAGGAAGATATTCATTTAACTGCATTCACAGTATCTGGGTTGGGTTTGTTTGAATTCACCCGTCTACCTTACGGTGTAGTAGGCGGGCCTGCAACTTTTCAAACGCTGAGTGACCGGCTCATTGGACCTGAATTAGAGCCGTACGCCTTTTCTTATTTGGATGACATTATCATCACGACCGAGACTTTCGACGAACATCTACATTGGTTAGATGTAGTTCTGAAGCGGATCGCGGAAGCTGGGTTGACGATTAACCGAGGTAAGAGCAAGTTTTGCTGTCACGAAGTTAAATACTTAGGCGTCATTGTGAATCGTGAGGGATTTCGTCCAGATCCTCGGAAAGTTGCACCGAATCTGGAGTATCCGGTTCCGAATACTCTGACCAAATTGAAGAGATTCATGGGAATGGTTTCCTGGTACCGGAAGTTTTTGGATCGGTTGAGCGATGTCGCGGAGCCGCTGAATCTAGTGCTACGTGGCAAAGCAAAATTCACTTGGAGTGTAGAGCAACAGGACGCGTTTGAGCAAGTGAAAACTATACTTGCAACAGCGCCTGTATTACACAGACCATCGTTTGATCATCAATTCATTATCAAAACTGATGCGAGCGACAGCGGCATTGGTGCGGTACTCATGCAAGAGATAGATGAAAAAGATTACGTTTTGTCTTATGCGAGTCGCACTTTAACCTCTGCGGAGCGTAATTATTCAGTCACCGAGAGGGAATGTCTTGCCGTTCTCTGGGCAATTAAGAAATTTCGTGCATATGTCGAGGGGTATCATTTTAAGGTAGTCACAGACCACTCAAGTTTAAAATGGCTTTGTAATTTACGTAACCCTAACGGTCGATTAGCTCGATGGGCATTGGAGTTGCAGTCATATGACTATGAGATTGAATATCGACCTGGCAAGGAGAATTATGTCCCAGATGCGTTATCGCGGATGTTTGAAGAAGATGATTTAGAGGAACAACAAATTGCATCTTTAAAAGACGTTCAAGAAACTATTAAAGATCAGTGGTATATACAGATGTATCAGCAAACTTTAGAAAAGCCTCACGAATTTCCAGATTGGAAGATTGTTGCTGGTAAATTGTATCATTACAAGCCTGAGTCAATTCTAGAAGATGTTCTGGAAGATATGGATGCTTGGAAGCTGGTCGTGTCTAGGGATAAAATACTGCAAATACTTCGCGAATCGCATTGCGAGCCCACGTCCGGACATTTGGTTCGTCGCAAGACGTATGAGCGAGTCGCAAGATATTTTTACTGGAAGCGAATGTATAAAGATGTTCAGAAATTTGTTAAGTCATGCACTGTGTGTCAACAGTGTAAAGTGGAACAGCTGTTACCTGCTGGTACCATGAAAAATAAGAAACTGGTTGGTCCATGGGAAGTTGTAGCCGGTGATATAATGGGTCCATTTCCAAGATCTAAGAATGGATACACCTATTTACTGATTCTGTTAGATGTTTTTACTCGGTGGATTGAAGTGATACCTTTGCGTAAAGCTGATGGTATTAGTATTAAAAATGCTTTGAAGGAGCGTGTATTTTTGAGGTTTGGTACTCCGGAAATATTTCTGTCAGATAATGGTACGGAATTTCGTAACAAGGTTATGAAAAAGTTTTTGACAGAAAGCAGCGTTGAGCATCAGATGATATCGCCATATCACGTACAGGCGAATCCGGTTGAGCGTGTAAACCGAACGTTCAAAACGATGATCACTGCTTTTATTGAGGAGGAGCACAAGCTCTGGGATAAGTATTTGCCCGAGTTAACTTTTGCATACAATACATCTGTGCAAGAGTCTACAGGAGTTAGTCCAGCTTTCCTGAACATGGGAAGAAACCCTGCGCCACCGCTTAGTACCAGGCGAAAAGAAGAAAAAGCTGCAAGAGAAGAAGCTCAAAAGCTTGCTGTGAAGAATTGGGAAGAGCGGATGTGTAGATTATTTGATTTGCAATTAGATGTTGAGAAGAATATCAAACGTGCATCCCAAAAGCAGGCACGATATTATAACGCGAAACGCAGACAAGTTACATTTAATATCGGTGACTTGGTCTGGAAGCGTAATCGCATTCTATCGTCTGCAATTCGCTGATTCGCTGATTCGCGAAATTTGCTGGTCCGTTCAAGATTACTGCTAGAATTGGACGTGATGTTTATTCAATGATTAATAAGCAAGGAGAATGCTTTGAGAAGATACATGTTGTCGACATCAAACCGTATGTTCAAGGAGAAGATCCTACGTTTGCGGAAGAATTGGTTGAAGATGAAAACTCTATTGATGCTTCTGATGAAGAAGACGATGATCCTGTAGAAGAAGACGTTCCAAATATCCAGGAAGCGATCGTTAGCGAAGAGAATGAATGTGAGGGGCGAAATATTGCGCTGAGTGAAAACGTGGATGTTCCACGTAAGCGTGGTAGGCCGCGTAAAACCCGAATCGTCGTTTCTCGTGATACGAGGGCTCCTGGGGGGGGGGGGGAGGAAGCGACTCTCGCAGAGTCTGACGCGTCCGAAACTGAAAATAGAGGTTCACCGGTACTTCATGCGAAACGCGGTCGACCGAAAGGTTCTAGTAAACAGCGAGAACCGCAAGTTGAGTTGTCTCCAAGACGTACGCGATCAAATAGGGCGAATGTTTAGGATAGAATAGGGTAATAGGTGTGAGAACCCCCGTATTTGGCTGACAACAGTTTGACAGAATTTGAATGACAACAACCAGCAGCTAGTGCCATTGGCGTCGAGAAGGCGGCGAGGAATGGTGGTTGTGTTGCCCCCGGTGTCAGAGGTACCGATTCCGTTGCCTGCGTCGGGGGTGGTGGAAGCTCCGGATTTGAATCCACCAAGTCCTAGGGTAATTTATGAGCAGCCTTTCTGGGACCCTTCTTTTGTGGAGGAGAGGTGGGTTGTGGTGAGGGGGGAGCTTGACCGGGCTCGCGGGCATCGTAAGGAGTACCGGAGGGTGGCTGAGTTCGCCTTTCATCAGCTCGACCTTTTCCTCTCCGACACGGGGAAGTTGGGCCAGGAGGTTGCAGGGAATTATCCCCGGATGGTGGAGGATGAGAAGGCGGCTGAAGCTGCTCGCGATGAGGTTATGCGGGTTCGCTCTGAGGAGAGGAAGGCCAGGGCTGCTGTGGAAGAGAGGAGGAATGCTGCCAAGGACAGAATCCAGCGGGAGTTGGAGGAGCTCCGTTTGGTTATGTGTGTAGGTTGCCAGGAGTAGAGCGGGGTCGCGAATGCCCACGTCGCGACAAACATGCTCGACAGCCTCGGTAGGCTGGATGTGCGAAATCGCTTAAACCTTATGGTTTATGTTTTTGAATATATTTTTTTAAAAAGAAAGCTAATGGTGTTAACTTATTTAGCCCTTATCAAAAGTTTGATTTGTTTTTTTTCTTGCAATGAAGTTTGGTTTTTTTTGCATGTGTTTGAGTTGAAACGCTTTATTTTGAAAATTTATTTTCTTTTGTTTTTATTTGCAAAGAAATGCTTTATTATTTTATTATTTTATGATTTTGGTCGTTTTTGCATGCTGGCGAGAGCATTGGAGAGCTGGTACGCTGTAAAAGCTATCCAGCGTCTGGAAGGGGGGCATGTGACGAGTATCGTCACGCCGCATGCATATTCTGTTCTAATACATATGGTTTTATATATTTGCATGTAAGCCTTTTCAGATGTTCCCGCGCACCAGAGCTGTACGAGAGTTGATGTATTGCTGAACGCGTCGCCTGGTGAGAGAGCGCGTGTGAGAGAGAAGCTTCTAGCGTCACGTTAGGTTAGACGTTAGATTCGATTCGATTATCGAGCGCGCAGGCCGTGTCCTGAGAGAAAGATAGCGTCTTTTCATAGAATAAAATGACTCTATCGCTCTACTCGAGTAAAATTGATTTTAGAATACAGGCTCTGCACTGCATATTTTCACACTGGAGATCTGTATGCAGGCAGGCCTAAAAAAATATAAAAGAGAGAAATATAAATTTCTCTCTGTTGGCGTTTCGTCCCAGCTGTCAGAGTGGACTCCTCAGTAAGGCTCTGACAGCTTCCTTAGACGCCCGCCACTTCGAAGAGAAGCGGCATTTATGTGGTCTCGGCCTGCGTTTTTCTCTTGCAAGAGAGAACTCTAGCATAGAGAAAAAGGCAGGTCGTCACCTAGCGGACACTTATAAGAGCCAGTGTCAAAGTTTAGATGGTATGCGACTCTATCACTCGAAAGTATAGTACACAGAATAAAATGACTCAATCGCTCTACTCGAGTAAAATTGAACGAAACGCCAACAGAGAGAAATTTATATTTCTCTCTTTTATATTTTTTTGAGGCCTACCTGCATACAGATCTCCAGTGTGAGAATATGCAGTGCAGAGCCTGTATTCTAAAATCAATTTTACTCGAGTAGAGCGATAGAGTCATTTTATTCTATGTACTATACTTTCGAGTGATAGAGTCGCATACCATCTATAGCGTCTTTTCATTGTAACAATTAGTTATTATTATTTATTGTTCAGTTACTTGCGTTCACGCGTGTGCGAGCATAGGATACTATACGTTTGCGATTGAGGCGACCTAGCATCAACAGCTGGAGTGTAGCGAGACCGCATTTTAACCGATCTTCGAGCGAGCGTACTTGGCTGATTTGTAAGTACCAGCTTTTCTCTCTCACTCTCACCAGCGCGTTCAGGATCATTAGCTTTCTATCGACCGTGAGTTTGTGTGCAAAGGTAGCACATTTGTACATATTTTATTGTTGAGGTTCTTTTACTTGATTGATACAATATGCGCAATAGCCTTTTACCGAACTGTACACGTGTCTTATCTAATAGTTTTCCGTATGAGCCCTGTTCTCCTTTATGCTAAACCCACGGAGAATTCAAGTAGAAGAAATCTACATTTAACGCGGACAATCCCCGTTACAATATATATAATATATTTATATATCATTTGTTCAATTCACTAGCTTGTCACAGAAATTCCCTTCCTATCTAACTGGATAGTTGTGTAAGCTCTCAATGGAAACAGAAAATATCTGAAAAAAAAATAAAAACATTTAAACAAAGAATCATTTTACAAAAAGTTTATTTTTATTTTATTGATAGATATCAAAAAAACTGAATACTTATCTAATAAAATTCTATTAGCCATGTTTATGTAATTGTAATCTATTATCAATAAAAACTCGGCTTATCGACTTAATTATATTTCACTGTTATAATTAAAGTATCTAATTAGGTTAAATAGTTAATACTACTTTTTATATTATCTAATTAGAAACTGCTAACTAAACACGTTGATAATTTTATGATTGTATGTAAACTTTGTTTGATCGTGAAATATCGTCTGCATTTGCGCAGCATGTATATAAGTATATACCTATATGATGCATGATGATCTATATAATACGGAAGTACGTAGTACTGACGTAACCGGAATTACATTAATTGTTCGGTGTTCTCTCTCGAGAAGAATTGACCAGCCCGAACTTTCACTTTACAATAACTTTTGATAGACGCTATTATGCAAAATATGACCCTGATATGATTTTGTAAGTTTTGTCGAAAGCTTTCATATAAGTGCTAATACGTACGAAACAATGCTCTTCATGCCGAGAAAACCGTACGCCAAGGTTCCAACAGGGCAAGTTTAAAGTATATAAGGGTCTGGCTTGCACCCGACGGCGGCGTACTGACTGTCGTATCTTATACTTGCCATCCTGGCGCTACCGTGCCCCTTAATAATATTTAGTAAAAAAAGAAGTATGTGTAAGTCAGTTTCCAATATCCCTATATATTCCTTATGATATACGTATTATTATTTTTAATGCAAAAGACCTAATTCGGTAAATGTTTAGAAAATTGGAATCGAATTTAAACTTTATGAGAACTTGTAAAAAATAATGTCAATAAAATTGTGGTAACCCCCGTAGGCCTAATCCACAAAATTGACACAAAACTTTATTCTGTTTAACATAATTATTTACTTGATACAGATAGTATGAAAAAGTAAAGATCATTTAATGAAAAATAAATTTTTGGTTGATATGATAAACTTGAAATTTTTCATGATTTCCCTCTGATTAGTACGTTTAATGAAAACATAGTTATTTTCAATTTTCAGAGTGCCCGAAGTACAGGCAGTTTTCAGAATATGGGTTGAGCGTCCCTTTTTTCAATGGAAATACATGTTCTGATTTCTAAAAGGTAAAAAGACCATACAAGTGGTTTAGCCCACAGCTTAGAGAGATAGTATAAAAATTTTGAACATGATATAGCTGAGCAGTATTAAGATAATCGGAGCTGAGAAATATCAAAATTAAAAAATTCAAATTTTGCTAAGCCATATCAACTTGAATATTCTCATACTATCCCTCTATGTGACAGGCTTTACAACTCATTAGTTTTCATTACCTTTTACAAAGCAAAACATGCATTTTCCTTCGGAAAAGACTCATTACATGCAAGATTTGGAAACTGAGTGTACATGTTGCTCTCTCAAAATTGAGAATAACTAATTTTTCATTAAGCAAATTAATCAAAGGGATAGCATAAGAAATTTCAAGTTAATCGTCTAGACCAATTTGGTTCCATTTTGAATGCCATAAATGATAATTACTTTGACATTGGTCTATGTGATAAACTTAAACTTTCACATGCTATCTTTGCGATGGATTTCTAGATAGAACATAAGTTTTTCTCAATTTGAAAGGAGTATAATAAAGTATACTCATTTTCTAGATCATGGATGTAACGAGCCTTTTCCCAAGGGAAAAGCATATTTTGTTTTGTATCAGGTACCGAGAACTTATAAGTTGTCAAGCCAGTCACTTAGAGGGATAATATAAAAATTTTCAAGTTGATACGACTCAGCAGTTTCGAATTATTGAATTTTGAAATTTCTAGTCTCTGATTATCTCAATACTGCTCAACTATACCATCGTCAAAATTGTTATACTATCTCTCTAAGCAGTGGTATTGAAAACTTGAATAATGTTTTTATCTTTTAGAAAGCAAAACATACATTTCGAATGGGAAAAGAGATGCTCAAGTCACATTTTGGAAACTGCCTGTACACCAGGCACTCTGAAAATAACCATTTTTTCATTAAGCAAATCAATCAGAAGGATAGCATATGGAATTTCAAGTTAATCGTCTAGACCAATTTTAAGCTGTACAATTTTGAATGCCTTATATCATAATTATTTTGAAATTGGTCTAGAAGATTAACTTGAAATTTCATATGCTATCCCTCTGATTGATTTGCTTAATGAAAATCTAGTTATTTTCAATTTTCAGTGTGCCCTGAGTACAGGCAGTTTCTAGAATATGGGTTGAGCGTCGCTTTTCCCAATAGAAATGCATGTTCTGATTTCTAAAAGGTAAAAAGACCATACGAGTGGTTTAGCCCACAGCTTAAAGAGAGAGTGTAGGAATTTTGAAGATGGTATAGTTGAGTAGTATTCAGATATTATTATATAAGTTCAAAAGACAAATGGTTTAGAAGTTTTTCCCCATTTTGAGAGAGCAAGTACACTAAGTTTCCAGACGAAACGAGACTTTTCCCAAGGGAAAAGCATGTTTTGTTTTGTATAAGGTAACGAGAACTCATGAAGGCCTACAACTATCATGATATAGAAGTAAAGAATTTTCTTGCGACGTGACAAGCTAGTGAAAGTGTTGTATTTTCATCGTTTAAGTATTGAGAAAGTTTTTACACAATTTCTATTGGGAGGTTACGCACCTGTCATGTTATAAAAGGAAGGAATTCCTGTGAGAAGCTAGTGATGTGAAAAATGTTTTCTCAAGATTTATAATTACTATATAAGTTCAGAAGACGAGTGGTTTACAAGCTTTTCCCAATTTTGAGAGAGCAATTACACTAAGTTTCCAAACGTAACGAGACTTTTCCCAAGGGAAAAGCATGTTTTGTTTTGTATAAGGTAACGAGAACTTATGAAGGCCTGCAACTATTATGTTATAGAAGGAAAGAATTTTCTTGTGACGTGACAAGCTAGTGAAAGTGTTGTATTTTCATCGTTTAAGTATCAAGAAAGTTTTTACACAATTTCTAATGGGAGGTTACGCAACTGTCATGTTATAAAGGGAAGGAATTTCTGTGAGAAGCTAGGGATGTGAAAAATGTTTTTTCAAGATTTATAATGATTTTATAAGCTCATAAGACAAGTGGTTTACAAGTTTTCCCCAATTTTGAGAGAGCAAGTACACTAAGTTTCCATACGTAACGAGACTTTTCTCAAGAGAAAAGCATGTTTTATATTATATAAGGTAACAAGAACTTATGAGTTGTCAAACATGTTACTCAGAGGGATAGTATCAGAATTTTCAAGTTGATACGGCTCAGCAAAATTAGAATTTTTGAATTTTGAAATTTCTAATCTCCGATTATAAATTAAAGATCTTGAAAAAACATTTTTCACGTCACTAACTTGTCACATCACATCACATCACAAGAAAATTGTTTATAACGTGATAGTTGTATGTCTTCCAATAAAACCTGAAAAATAAAAAAGATCATTTTAATAAAGAATCAGTTCACAAAATCTTTCATTATATTATGTACGATTTATAAAGAAATAAAACTAAATACTTATCTAATTCTAGCCTATTAGTCATGTTTGTGAGATGTCCTAATATATTAAAATAGCACTGTTTTTATAAAATATACATTTAGGTTAAATTTTACTATATCGCGGCTCTTCGACATTGTATATAAAAGATAACCTTCGAGCAGGGAACACGTACTTTAGTAACTATTTTTACAAGCGTAATTTAGACCTTTAATGCAGTACTTACTTATTGTGCTAAAAGTTTTCAATAAAGGTAACCAGTGCCGTAACAAATATTCAAGTAATTTGAATAGATATGCAGTTAGCCAGGAACACCTAGAGAGCGAGAGGATCTTTAGTTGTATATGGTTTTAGATCACACACATGCACTTTTGCAATCGTCTTATTATCTAATGAGACGAGTTCGTATACCAGTGGTGAGATTATTTTCGCAATGGTGAAGGGGCCTTTGTACGGTTTCGCTAGCTTTGGGGTGAAGTTTTTTGTGGTATCGGACAAAATTCGATTTTTCATAATGACGGTATCGCCAATTTTATATGTCACGTCACGATGTGATTTATTAAAATGTTTCGCTTGTCGCTCATGTGCTTTTTCCATATTTTCTATGACCCAATCTCTAATTGCTTGTAGTCTATATAATCTCTCTGACCATTGTATTACGTTGCCGGTGTCGATCTGTTCGACCGTTTGCATTTTTTTTCTTAAACTATGAATAGGCAATGGTTCGCGCCCGAAGTTTAAGAATGCGGGTGTGACTTGAGTGGACGTGTGTTTGGCTGTGTTATATGCAAAGCGGAAGTCGTATATGTGAAGATCCCAATCCCTATGATCCTGCTCAATGAAAGCGCATATCATGGCTTTTAAAACTCTATTTACTCTTTCAACTGCGTTCGCTTGTGGGTGATATGGCGGTGTTGTTGAATGCGTAATATTTGCGTTTTTTAGGTAATCTGCCAAAGTTTTATTGACGAATTCGGTGCCATTGTCTGAGAGAAAAACTCTCGGTGTTCTCCAACGCGTAATTATTAGACTATGAATTGATGCTTTTATCGCGCTCCCTGTCGCGTCACGTAGTGGTTGAATTTCAATCCACTTTGTAAATAAATCTTGCATGACTAATAGGTAACTCATACCTTTTTTGCTTCGTGGGAATGGGCCCATTACATCGGCTGCGATTACGCACCAAGGATATTCAACAATTCTTTGGCCTAATAAGCCTGGGGGCGCGAATTGTTCCGATTTTGTTTTCTGGCAAATATCGCAGTGTTTAATGTAGTTTACTATGTCTTTGTACATATCGGGCCAGTGATATTGTTCTGCGATACGCGCGTGTGTTTTTTCAATACTTAAATGACCACTTTGAATGTTGTTATGCGCGTCGAATAATACACGATCACGATCTTTTGCTTTTTCGACTAGTTTCCATTGTGTGTCGTCCTGTTTAACCGAATCTGTTTACGTGTTATCCGTTTTGTGGTAGAGTATATTATTGACCGTATGCCAATTGTGAAACTTTTTTGGGTTTTTGCGAATGTCTTTAATTCGTTCGTTATACCAATCGTCGTTAGCGTCTTGTAGAGAGTTAAGCTCTTCCGACGCGTTTTCGAACATGCGCGACAACGCATCCGGTACATGGTGCATTGCACCTTTTCTATGAATAATATCGACATCGAAAGCTGTTAAGTACATCGACCAACGTGCTAATCTACCAACCGGTTTCTTCAGTGTTTTTAACCATTGTAAACTACTGTGATCTGTAATAATTTGAAAATGAGTGCCTTCTACGTAACCTCGAAATTTTTCGATAGCCCAGATAACCGCTAAACATTCCAATTCCATCGTAGTGTAATTTTTCTCCGCGTCCGTTATTGTGCGGCTTGCGTATGCGATTACTATTTCATTATCGTCAATGTTTTGCATTAATACGCTCCCAAGACCTGTGGTGCTCGCATCGACTTGAATTGTGAATTGTTTTGTAAAATCCGGACGTGATAATATTGGGGCATTCATTAATTTTTGTTTAACTAGTTCGAACGCTGATTGTTGTGCGTGTTGCCATTTCCACTTATTTTTCTCTTTTAATAGGCGCGATATGGGTTCCATCAATGACGTGAAACGTTCAATGAATCTACGGTACCAAGAAGTCATTCCGATGAACCTTCTAACTTGACGCAACATTTTCGGCGCTGGATAGTCTCTAATCGGCGCGATTTTGTCTTCGTCAATTTACAGACCATCGCGGTTAACGATGTACCCGAGATATCTTACTTCCGCGACGCAGAATTTACTTTTATTTTCGTTGATGTATAAGTTTGCGTGTTTTAATTTTTCAAATACAATATTTAAATATTTAATATGGTCTTCGAATATGGTAGCTACGATTATTAAGTCATCGATGTACGCGTAAACATGTGGTTGAAGTTCCGGGCCTATTAAGGAGTCAACCAGGCGTTGGAAAATTCCAGGCGAGTTTGTCATGCCGTAAGGTAACCTTTTGAATTGGAACAGTTATTTTCCGGGTACCACAAATGCTGTGATTTCTTTACTATTATTTTCGAGTGAAATTTGTAAAAATGCTTGACTGAGGTCGATTGTAGATATATATCGCGCAATGCGCAATTTATCTAGAATAGAGCTCATAAGCGCTAACGGATAAGCGTCCTTTTTAACTATTGCGTTAATTTTACGTAAATCTAGGCAAAATCTGCGTGAACCATTAGGTTTGCGCACCATGTGTACTGGGGAAGACCAGTCACTATTTGATTTTTCAATGATGTCATCGCGCAGCATTTTTTCGACTTCCTCGAAAAGGATCGTTTCGATCGCTTGCGAAATTGGATAAGGGCGCTGTTTAATCGGCGGGTGATTTCCGACATCGATTTTCGCTTCGATTAAATTAGTCTTTCCGAGTTTACCTGTTATTTCTGGTAATTTGTCGTCAAGGAAACGTTTTAAGGTGTCCTCTTGCGATTGCGTTAGTTCGCTTAAACCGTTACATGTGTCGCAATTGTTTTTATTATTACGAATTTTTGTAAATGTGTTTTCGAATGTAAAACGCTCGTGGGGGTGCGAAGCGAGAATGTACGTGAGATTTTTGCAATTAATTATTAATCCAAAAGCTTGCAATGCATCTAAGCCTAGTATGCAGTCTTGCTCTAGGCAATTTAAAACTCTTGTTTGTATATAATGTGTTTTATTTCTGATTGTTATTGGAAATTCAATTATCTCACGAATTTCTTCGATATGGCCTAGGGGCGTTTTTACTTGGCCTGTAACATTGGAGTTGATTGTTAGGTTTGCTCGCTCAGCTAAGTTTCGAATTTTTGGATTAATAAACGTTTTACTGGCTCCGCTGTCTACTAGCGCGTTGTAAGTATTATTGAATATCTTAATGTTTGTGTACAATAATTGCGATTTCTCTGTCGGTATCACGTAAAGTTTATCATTTATGCTATTTTCATTTAAGAGTTCGTCTCTCATTGAATATAGATAATTTTTATTGTAGATAGCCATTGGGATTGTCTCTTTAATATTATTAATATCTTGTAAATAATCGGCAAAGGTTAAATTTTCTAACGCGTGTAAGACATTCGTCGATGATATTGAGACTTCGCGGTTATGCTTGGGTGAGGTAGCCGTTATCGTTGACTGTATATGTATCGCTGTTCTATTCGAATTGTTTTTATTTAACTGTATTTTACTCGTGTTGAGGCATCCGGGTAAGTCAAAGGTAGCTTGTATGTCGTTCTCATTTTCTCCTACTAGATAACCTTTGTACACGGAAGTTACGTTATCTGAATCTACGTTGTTCTGTATATTTTCTTCTTTAATCGCGTAGATAGCTTCCGTTTCGCTTAATACGGTATTTTGTATTTTAATTTTTGAGACCTCCGAATTTTCTGGAGTCGCGTCGGCCTCTTCTGGCGACCTCAGTTTTCGTTTTTTGAACATTCGGGGCAGTTAGTTTTTAGATATCCGACTAAACCGCATCCTTGACAAAAAATACCTGGTGGATTACACGTAGGACAGTATGTCGTTCTCACACCGACTTTGCCGCATTTAAAGCATACTATTCGCTTTGGGCTTTCGCAAAACCTTGAAAAATATCCTGTTTGTCCGCAATTATAACACAGTGAATTTTGTTGTTGTGTGCGCGTGTTACTGGATTGTTATATACTGCCACAGGGGCTTTGTGTATTCGTGATGCTCTGATTATTATTGTGTGTATTGCGTCTATCTCGACGATAATTTAAGTTATTTAATTCGTCTTCATCAAAGATATCCTCCGGGTCACTGTGATGTTTTTCGATATGTTGTTCATTTTCGTCAATAATTTGTAAATTCGCGAGATTTTGTCTTACTACTCGAGTGGGCTTAACTTCGTGGTATGCTAAATCCGGTAATAGAGAGTCTTCCGCGCTAGGCGGTGGCCTGTAAGTGCGGGCGATTATTAAGCTTTTTTCTTTACGTACTGCGATTATTTCTAATTCCCTGAAAGTTAATATATCCGATTTATCGATAAGAATTTGTAGTTTCGGTAGCATATTTCTAAGTGCTAAATCAATTTCGCGTTCCGCATCTAACGGAGTAACCATTCGATCAAACATAGCTGTTATAAATGTTAAATAATCGGCTACCGGTTCACGCTCGCCTTGCGTTCGGCGTCGAGCATTTTCTAAGAGCGCGAACTGGAAGTCTGCGTCTGAGAAGCGCGCGCGCCACGCTTCTTCGAACTGTTCGAAGTTATACCATTCGTATGAACTCCTTCTATACCATTGCAAAGCTACTCGTTGGAGGAAAAATGGCATAATTCCGAAGAGATCGTTGTCTGAAACGTGCATAATCGCTCGGGCTTCCCTCAATCGCGTCAGAAATTCTTCGCTATCTTCATCGCTTTTACCCGAGAATTTTAAATTCCATTTACGAATAAAATCAAAAGCATTTATTGGTGTCGGTATTGGTCGTCTGTCTATATGTGTTGCCTGTCGATCATTATTATTGCTGCGCCTATTCGGTTTGTTTTCGTTTGCGATATTTTCAAGGAGTACTTGATCGGATTCGAATTGTACGTGCTGTCTATTTCTTAAGTTTCCTCGATCACGTGGTCTGCTTCTTTCGGGATCGTTTATTTGATAATTATTATTCGCTATGAATTCGTTAAATTGATTTTGATTGAGCGGTTCGTTGTGCAGATATCCGTCGCTATTTCTCGTAGTTTGTGTGCGATTTGCTGGGTTTGGTGTAGATGCGTTTATACGGGTGTTAGGTAGCCTGTCGTAATTATTTTGCCGCTCATTATGTGTACATAGCCCCTTTGAATTTTGCGATGTATAGTTATTCTGTGTTACAGTTAGAAGTAACCTTGGTGAATTGTCCGGGAAATGTGCATTTTCGCGTTCATTATTTGAAGATAACCTTTCACGGGGCGTTGGAAAATTAAGAGATACCCGCGAGAGATAATTCGCGTTGGAAAGATAACCTGAGTCAGTTTGACTAAACGTTAAACGTCTATTTGATTCGACTGGTTGTAATTGTTGCGATAAAGATGAACGTCGAGAATTTTGTGTTCTCGGTACTGTGCCCGTCGACGCTTGCGGTCGATCGGTTGTCAAACTGGGAATAGTATTAACTGGGTTGGACGTACGCGTTTCTTAATTCCTCGCACGTCGGAGGTTGATAAGGGGGCGGAGGCGGAGGCGGTGGCGGCGGCTGTGACGCTGACGCCGGCTCTATAATGCCTCTCTCTACATATATCGCATCTGCTAGCCTGCGCTGTAAGTTAGCTGGATTGCCCTGCGCGTTTAAATTCCTGTTTACTAGCTCGGTACGAAGATCGTCCTCGTTCAGAGCCAGTACCCAGTCGTTTATTGATGCCCCGTTTACCATTTCAACGAGTCGTATTTACTGAGAGCCGTTACAAAATATGCGCAGCGGGCGATTTTCCTCGCCGTGAAGGACTTCAGTTCGAGTTGTAACAAAAAAATTGTTTTCTTGTTATGGAGGTCTGAGCGCGCAGATGTTTGTAAACGTTATTTTATTTGGGTATGGGGCGCTCTCACCACTTGAAGAATACGATTTCGTGCGCAGCTCCACGGTTTACGAAAGGTGACCGTTCTGTTTATTTTTTGGTCGTTTCTATATTGGATACGCGTTCCGAGGGATTAGTCAGTGTATTTACTATCTCGGTATCGGTCTTACGTTAAGTGCGCATATTACTGTTGATTTATTACTTTACGACTTTGTCGTCGCACGACTATAAGTTCGCCGGGCGCTTTGTTGTCGCTCGACTCGAGTTGGGATGTATTAGGACGCCGAGTGTATCAGGGCGTACTGTTGTCGACCGGCTTGGGCGCACGTGTCGAGTTGTGTTGACCGCGCGCGCTCGGCAACTGCCCACTTGCAGTGTTTATGTCGAGGGATTAGTGTTACTGCTATAGCTTTGGTTTCGACGAATTTTTCCGATAGCTATTAGTAAGTATATGGCTTTGTTCTAGCGCCGAATGTTTTCGCCTGCCTCGACTCTTATGCTCGAGAATTTTCGAGTCGGGGCTTCGTGTGTACGCGTTCAGAGAATCTATTTTTCATGCGTATATAGATACTGAAGGTATTTATTACGATTTGGCGCGTATTCTACTAAGTTACGTACTAAATGTGATGTGTTATTGCCGATATCCGTTTTTCATAGAAATTCTAACTATCGCTAACATTATATTATACTTAAACTTTCGTTATAATTATCTTAGGCATAGCAAAGATAATCGCGCAGTATAGCTAATCACTAGGATCCTATATATTTATTAAGATAATTATAGATATCCAGATTTTGAGATATTAGATAGCCGATATTATTTACTGCGCTACTAACTTCTATCCTAATTCTACCTACTGTAACACAATCTTACTTCTAATTAGTTTATTCGTATTAACGATTAGTCATTCATACTCTTGAGACGACGATAGTTAACGAACGCGTTGTAACTCACTGCAAAATCACACGTAGTTGGGCGCCAGTTGTAACGCTAGATTTCTCTTAATATTCTTTAGTGTATACTTACCGGCCTCGCTCCGCGAATCTCCCGTAGATTCCCGGTAGGCGCCAGACGCTCCGCGCGAGCGTCGGAGTCTCGCGACTCTTTTATACAAGATCCGAGGACGCGAGGCGGATTTGCCGACTAACTCAGCCCCCGATACGTTGGGAATATGGAGAGAGCGTGGTTCGGGCAGTGATCAACTCGCGGATTTGGCCAAATTTATACTTTATTCAAATAACGCTATTAGAACACTAACAGATTTATTCGCATCACATAAAATTCTAATCGAGGCAACCAGATAATCCTTAATAGTTAAGCGAGTCACGTTAGGTAGCCAAAGACATCCGAATCATTAAGATAAAACCATATTCTCGCACTGATTTCCTATCACAATACCACAAGCGTATAATAGATAGCCAAACCGCTAGATAACCTTACTCTCGCGCGTCTCAAGGTAATTCACTCACTCGCAAGGTCCCACAGACCAACATTCATACGTAAAACTAAGGATCGCGCTCGACACACCTAGCCGAGACGCGGTCCGCCTAATCTACGTCGGAGTCTCTGGCACGACCATCCACAACACAATTTTCCCTAAACGCGAGATACCCTTCGACACTTTCTAAAGGTATACCGATAAAACACTCGCGAAACTAATCACTTAACTAAGAGAGCCGAAGATAACCGCTAGACAACCGTACGCAGAGATAACTGGCAAGAACAAACCACTGACCTTATCCTCGATGAAGGCAGGCAACCAGGAAACCCCACGACCTCCAAAGATATCCAAAGTTAACACTGGTAAAATAGTCCCTCAGGAAAGCACAGATGAAGATGAGTCCAGTCCGGAGCAGCTAGGGCAGGAGAGTGCCGGCTCGCTCGCTCGGCGCTCGCCTCGACGCTCTTCCGCTCTCATACCGCCGAGCTACGCGCCTTCTCATTGGCTGCGCGCCGCGGGCCGACGGCCCCGCGATCGCGCGCCGCGACTCGCCAAGACTGCTCGCTTCGAGCCAGATAGCCGCGAGATTTGAATGCTCGAAAAGCAACAGACAGCCAGCCTAGAGTATACAACATTACGATATCGCCGCTAATTAATTATTAAAACTATATTAACGCCGCTATAGAACGCCGCGGAACCCTCAACTAACTCCCAGAATAATTCTTGTCAGGCCTTTAACTTGAATTATTCCTGTTAGATGAGAACGCGTTCACGCTGTAGTTTTTGTCCCAAAACACCACCACGAGTGAGCTGTCATCGCGCGGGTCTAGTGCACCTGACCTCACGTAGACAGACCTCGCCCTGCCTAGCACCTGCGAACTCTCGCCTTACGGTCGGACTAGGCGACTAGACGACTGGACTGCTTGTTGTTCCGCCGGCTTTGATCAGCTTCTCTCCTCGGCGCCTTACTCCTCCTCGTCATCTCCGGGGCTCGAAACTCATCGTCGTATTCTTCGCAGCTCGTTGCTACTTCTCTGTCTCTCGCGTAAATCAAAAGAAAAACGCCAATTAACACATGCTCTCATCATCATTCA
>JACCIB010000856.1:0-77508 GCA_018906965.1 Philotrypesis tridentata
TGCGAAACGAAGCTCGTCACATGTTGTCTGTGTCATGTCAAAAAGCAGATAAGAGTGTGGCTTTGCGGTAGCATCGCGAAAAATCTCTCGTATAAAAAGAGGATTTTCAGGATATACCTGGCGTGCTAAATGCTGAATCTGTGCACGATCTCGAGGATTTTTAAAAACCACTAGGTAAGATACATTTAACGAGATATATCTCTTGACCTTTGTAAAATAGATTTTGCGATAGAAAAAAAATGGAGATTCGATCTATGATGACTTTTCTCACGAATAAATCGACGATAACGTTACTCGAGGATTCACGCATAAAGTCATCAACGACAATTAGCTTAGGTTCTAAGTCACCATCAAAGTCTGATGATTGAGGCTAAACCTTCGCGAAAATCAATTTCTTTATCAAAATTCGTGTAGCCTGACTGCCATTCGGAGTAATAAAATATAATTTTCGAAAACGGGGTATCGCACATTTGGCTTTCTATACTTGAGAAAATTTTGCACAAAAGTTGTTTTGCCTGAACCTGAAGGCCCACAGCATAGCGCCGTGAAAGGATGTTTCCACCTTGTATCCATTTTTCGCAATGACGGTAGCAAGATTAATCGGCATCTAATATAGCACAATTTGTTGAAAAATACTAATTCAAAGCGACCTCGGCGCGGCGGCGGCGGCGGCGGCGCGCGGGTGAATCAGCTTATAAAAAGGCGCGGAATTTAAGCTCATACAAATACCGGCAAAGCTTATAAATCGCGGGATTTGAAGCTTATAAATGTCGCGGGTTTGAAGCTTATAAAGGTGGGGAAAAAAAGCTTTTTAGACATAAAAGTAAATGTAGGGTAAAATAACCAAATCAATTTATAACATGCAAAAGGACTGATTAATATAATTTATTAACATATTATATACATATATGGCTCTATTATATTTCCATATGTGCTATAGATTACTATAGCCGAAAGGATAGGAAATCCTATCGCTTTCGAACCATCGTTTGCATATACTGGTTTGCAAGATTTCTTTTCTTTGCGCGTAACAACATCGTGAAATTCTGTACGCCGAATGCTATCGTATTCTATCGTTAATGCACTCTCACGATTTTCTAGTACATACAATTTAATCCAGTTATAATTAACCAAATTTTTCGTCTTATAGTTGAGAGTGATACCCTTTATCTTGCATACTTCTACTTCCCCTCCGTCAGGTTTTTTTTTACTATGAATGCATAAAATTTTGGACCTCCAGAAACAATCCTTTTATGTAACTAGATTGACCATAAGATTCTAATTCATCGGTGAGATCACCCAGTAACGAACCTGTAGCTGGTTCATATTCATCTTTTTGTTCATCCGATGTGTAATACATGAATCAGTATCATAGTAGAGTACTCGTCTTTCCAATTTTTCCAAATAAGTATACAATTTAAGTCGGGCTTGAGCAGTAGTATACGCTTGCTATGACAACATTTGATATATCACTGAGATCGCTGGAATTTATCACTGTATACCCATAACAATATACGCAACTATCATTTATCGGGAGCATTCCGATAACATCAACTTCCGAACTCGTCATCAGCTCCATAAATCGTTCTTGAGTTTTTACAACTTCTGTTTTTGTTAAATTCCCGCGCTGAGCGAATTTACCCCAAAAACTATTTAGCAGTAATTTCGCTACAGCTCTCAAACCCGGGTTATTTTCTATTTTGTCGCTGTCTAGTAATATATTTTCAAATTTATAATAATTATCGATATATTCCTGCTTTGATTCCTCACTGCCGCATTCTACAGGCCATCCACTCGATTCTGTTTTCAGTTTCAAAAATGTATCTATAAATTCAGCGAATAAACCTCCCTTTTTTGTTTCGGGATTATACTTGGTGATCTTGTAGTCCCATATTTCGTAAATTTCAATAATTTGATATCCCTTTTGCACGGCTTTTTCGAGCTCATCGGAAATCCAAGTTCCTATGAACGATCGCTCTTCCGATGACTCATGTGTGCACATACTATCTACTGTATTTTCACAGCATGTTCTGCATAGTGGGAATAGTAATCGGCCGTACATTTTCACCGGCAACACGGGGTGATACAAATTTTTTGGAGGCAGGACCTTGCATTTAATAATACCATTGACCCGAGAGATATCGTTGGTATTTCCCGCTAATTTCAAACATTCGGGACCTACGTAAACTTTCGGGTGCCCTATTAGAAATTTCCCGTACTTGCAGATATACGGGTACAGCGAGCAAACATCGACATATTTTATTTTTTCCGATTCATTTGCCTCGTATAATTTTACTATATTTTCCGTACGACCTCCGTAAAAACAATCGCGAGCTTGTAACAGTTCAATGTGAAATGGTTTGCAGGTACTTAGGAATTCAGTTATTTCAGATGCATCTTGCTTTTCTCGAACAAAATCGCATTCCCATTTCTCGATTAAATTATAATTAAAACTTTTGATTCTTTCAGAAATTGCTTCCGTTCGTGAAAAGCGAGCGTCTAGAGAATCCCAATTCCTTAATTTCTGGTCACGATTTATACGATAACACCTGGGGCAGCCATGCCAAAAACATCCGTGAAACTGGAATACATACTTGTCGTCATTTACCTCCGAGTATCCGTCTACAACAATTCCTTCTAGGATTTTGAATTCGCGACCGTTATGCGCGTGTTGAATTCTAATATCTCGTACGTGCTCTTCCCATAAAAGCCATTCAATAGCTTTCTTAGACTGGTTATTCGTTAACCGATATCCTTGAGGTGGCAAGATCCCTATAGTCGACGGCTTTAAAAATTTTTTTCTAAACACTTTCATACACGTCGATGCTATTGTTACACATTCTAAGAAAGGATCTGTATCGCCTGTCTTAATTATCAGATCTCGAAATTTCAAACAAGCTTTTCTTAGAATGTCCACATCTGATTTGCAATACGATACAATTTCTTTTTGAAAATCAAATTGATAGTTTGAATTAGAGGTTTCTTCATACCATTTCAGAAATTTTGCTCTGTTCTCGTTAGACATCGTATCCGGAGAATAAAATCTTACGTCCGGCAACGGACCGATATACAATTGATTTTGCAGCGTGTTAAATAGATGCGGGAAAATCCCTTTTGTCAGATCCGGAATTCCAAATACTTTTGGAAGTGCGCTGAGAGGCATTGGCAGATAATTCAAACTATCTAGAAAAGAAGTTTTACCTATTGTCATGCTCATTATTTTTGTGCCATTCATTATAATCGACGGAGGATCGTATAGCTTGTCGTTAACCAAATATTTCAGAATAAATTGAGCATCAAATCCTTTAGCATTATGAGCTATGCATATAACACGTTTAAATTTGGATGTATCTTTAACTGTTAAATCCACCAATTCCTTCACAGGGTTAACTTTAAAAATGAATTGACGAATTCCACACGTGATACAGTTTTCGCTCAAGTCCTCACTCTCGATACAATCTGTGCAAACTTGCTGGACTATGCATAAAGTAGGGATGTGTTCGAATGTTCCGTTTTGTCCGGGAATAGGCTTATCCTGTCTTGTTTCAAAATCGTAAAATACAAATAATATTTTTTTCTGTTCTGTGTTATTATTCTCCGCGGTAGACTGTATCTTTTTTAACGGAGTCATATAACAAAAGTGATTATACGTCTTATAGCATTTGCAAATTTTACAAAAAAATTGGCCGCATCGATGTTCTCGATTTTTTTCCGTACTTCTTACGTAAATCAAACATTTTTTACAGATAAAAACGCTATTACATACACTTGCTCTCCTATTTTTAGTCGAGAGATACGAACCTGCTTTTCTATGATGGTCATAGCAGTCTTGATTTTGAAACGTTCGCAAGCAGTCGTTACATTTTATATGAAAATTATCTAAACACACGGTTCTTCTCAAGCAGGATTTACACTTGTTTGAACATCGGTGATCTCGCTCGTTTTTGTACGATTTATTGCATGGTATACAAAATCCCTGACTTCCACAGGCTTTAAGAATATTCAAAATTGGCTGAAAATGCTTCCTCCTACTGTAATACAAAATTCGTAGTGTGTGCGAAATTCTACCTTTTAGCGCTAATACCTCGGGTGACCCATCAAAAATGGGTCTACTGCCCTTTCCTAATGTGCTGAACTTATAAACTACTATCGCTATTGATTCCAATGCTAAATAATTTTGGAATAATTTTATTTCCCGAATACCGCAGCCAGTATCGGGTATACGTACTCGGGCATTAGTAACAAGCTCTTCCGCTAATCGTTTTTGCAACTGTCCTCTTGGTCTTCGAATACTATCCCATTTTTTCTGTAAATCTCCAACACGGAGATCCCCTCTTTCGGCGTACACTCGCGCTACAACTAGCGAACGGGGAAAACATAAATTGTCATTGTTCAGAATATTTAAAATAGATTTTTTGAATATATTTTCATGAGTTAATTTTTTTCGCGCACCGCCTGCTAACGGTCGAACAATACACGCAGCTATATCCATAGGCTCACGTATATCAAATTCGGCATTGCTCTGGCTTACTTTGTTTATAATTTCCAATAATTCGGTAAAATTGAAATGGCCTACAGGCCTAAAAGACATAAAAATTAAACCTCGCGTTAATGTAGGATTTTCTAGCGTATACCCTATAATATCGGTATCTACACAGCCATTTGTGAGGTAAATATTGATGTCGCGCAAGGCGGCTTCTAACCATAAAATCGGATTTTTATTAGAATTTTCGGGAAATGTAAATGATATTTTCGTCTTTATACCCGTGGTGCGAAATCGCTTGTAATAGCGCGAGTGTACGCCTAATATATTGAATCTATCTCCTGGCGGCCGCACTTCTACAAAACCTTCATTGGAGTCATCTTCTTCTTCCTGTTCTTCATCGGTATCAGCACCTCTCCCTTCTTGCACAACACCGGAATTATATTCTAGAAAACGGATATAATAATTTTAAATAAAAGCGCTTTCCAAGCTTTTAGCTGGCTTTCTATGTGAATAAAATTCAATCTTTTTTCTAAAAATCACGAATACCGTAAAAGGATAATATGAAAATATACAATTGCTAATTTAGATTATAATTTAAAAATTTTAAATGTAATTTTAAATGTTTGATACAGATTTAAATTGAAATATCTCAGTTTTAATTAAATTACCGGTAAAGTTTACAATTTTTTAGCTAATACTTATTACAAACTAGGTTATAAATCATTTTCATTTTTATTTCATATTTTTTTACAATTTTATACAATTTATTATAATAATGAACTATTTTGCTCAATACATTCATATAACTGGTATCATTTATTATTATTTAAAAATTCAAAATACTATAATTCAATCTTCTCTAGCTTCTATAGCTTCTATATAATTATCTGCGTCCTGACTTGTGAATGATTCTTCGTCCGGAAAAATAAGAAAGGGGACGTTTTCTATTGAATTTATAAATAATTTAATTTTAGCTTGAATGCTTAATATACGCCATAAATAGATTGACGGGTTATTTACCTGCATCATATCCGACTTGGTATACAATCGGTGGTCCAGGTATCTCGGGTAGTCACTGTCCCTCTTCGTTGTCAAATTCTTCCTCGTTATCATCATTCACGCCATTTTCATCATTTTCACCGCCTTCTGCTTCTTCTCTCTGCTGCTGCTGCGGACGAGACATAATATTCAACTCGTCAGTCGTCGCAATGTCTCCCTCCTCTTCCTCTAATGGTTGCTGTTCACGTACTGCGCCATGTAGGTAGGGTGGCTCTACGAGATTAGCGCTGTCTTCGTCCTCATCCGAATCTAGGAATATATCTGGAATAAATTAATTTAATTTTAAAACCACGTATAAATTAAATTTAAATTTAAATAATATTTTTAAATTTAAATAATATTATTCATACATACATTCTATATCAGTTGGATCGCCATGAATATTTTTCTCTGCTGATGTCTTCAATATTTTATTCGGTGTCACCTGTTTTTTATTTTCTTCAAGAATAATATCTTCTTTTATTATTATTTTCCGCTTGAGATTTTTCTTTGCCTCCAAATCTAGAATTTAATTTGATTAAAAATTAGAATTTTATTCAGAAAGCTATAACTCTATAAGTAAGATAATGATAATACCTTCTTCTATTTTTTCGCTCGATGTTGAAGCATGATTGTTTGCTGCTGACTGATCAAATTCACAGATTCCGCTGTTGGTATTTTTTTCAAGCGTAGAATCTGCAAATAAAATTTTATAACGTTGCATTACATTTTTTATATACTATATAATTACAAATAATGTTAATAAATATATAATATTACCTTTTTTAGACAGCGATGGTTCGTTTATTTTATCTTTAGTGTTCTCGCTTTTTAACGCTGCGATAATCAGTAATCTTTCTGTTTTCGCCGTATTATATTCTATTACTAAACAGACAATATTGTTTTATAAATAAAGGTTACTTAAATAATTATAAAATTTTAATTCAATGTTACTTACATTTATTTTCAATTCCGTCGAATATTTCCTGCTCCAATCGGGCTTCGTTTTCACGACGTTCTTGGAGAACTTTTTTTACAATTTGCATCACTTCTACGCACTTAAAAATATTCCTCCGCAATGCTGCTAATATAAATACGTAAGGTATCATTTTTAAAATCGCACAAAGTTTCTCTGTAAGAGCCTGTTTAGACATATTTTGCGAAACGAAAAACTGGTCACTATATCTGCACCCGCACAGTGGTTTCAATAATTCGATAGCTTCGATTACGCTCGACATTTTTGTTCAAATTTTAATCGAACTGCTCGCGCTGGTATTCTATCGTGAACTAACTCCGAAAATTTTATTCTTTTATTCGGTAGTCGTACGAACATATTAGTGCAACTCCGAAAATTTTATTCTTTACTCGCTTCTCGTACGAGTAGATTAGTGCATGCTTGCAGTTTTCGTCAAGCGAAATCGGAGCTTTTTCCGCTCGCTCTCGCTCGCTACCACGCCGCGTGCTTCAGTACGACTCGCTCGCGCTGCATATAAAAATCGAATTCTCTCTCTCTCTCTACTAAGTTAAAAACTGCAACAAAATGTCTGACGAGAATTATATTCCCAACAAACCATTGGAATTCTCAACATCAACTCCGGTAGACTGGTTTATTTCGGCAAATTTTCACGGCATTTGTCAAGACATCGATTTTGATGATGTACCTTTAAGTATAAGTGCGTTGTATAATTCTACTTTAAGTGGAATAAAAAATTTCATATTTAAATGGTGCAACATTTTACATGACAAACTGAGAATAAAATCGGTGTGCCAGTGCGAGGCGATTGTGTGTCGGTCGTTTTTAACCGACTATAAATGCGGAAAACCCACACGGAATACAAAAGAAAAACTGTGTCTAACTCACCAGCGTATAAAAAGTGAATTTCACAAAATGAACCATTTTATAGATAATTATGAAAAAGAGGGTATCGACATACCTGAAAATGTTGTCGCCCTAACAGAATTAAAAACGAGGTACAATTTTGTACATTTTTATCGTTTGCGGGTTGATTGGGGTCATGAAAAATGGGAGAAGAAATTGGAAAAAGCTGCGTGGGACCTGCAAACAGATAATGGTTACATAATTACGGACGAGGAGAAATTTCAGATGATGTGCTTGACTGATGATGATGAGGAGGACGGGGAAATGCTCAAAGTAATTAGAAAAAAATTAAGAAGAAACAAAAGAAAATCGTGGAGTAATCCGAAAAAAAAGAAGGCTGCAAAGAGAATTTCCAGGAGCAATCAAAAAATTGAGAAAAACTAGAAGCTGTAAGTAATTAAATAATATTAAATATTCTATAAATTTTCCCAATTTTACTGATCAATTGTATGTTGTTTGCTCGCAGCAAACCAGTAAATTTCACCATCATGTTCCTGCTATTCAATTTATACCGGTGCTGGATTTAATTTAATTATATAGATAGTTTATTGTAAATTAATTTTAAATTGTTGTAGGGCTTTTTTTTATCTTAAATTTAAGTTAATAAAGGATTGACAGTATTTTTTTATTTCATTCATGTACCCCTCACAGCATGTCTCTAGAATCCTCTAGTTAATTTCATTTCGCCATTACAGAAATCCCTATACCACATGCATTTTCTCTCTCGCACTCATACTTGAGTGTCGGCTCCCCTCCATGCTCTCCCTTTACTTTTACGGCTACTCTCTCTCTCTCTCTCTTACTCTTACGGCTGCGCTCTCTCTCTCTCTCTCTCTCTCTCTCTCTTACTCTTACGGCTGCGCTCTCTCTCTCTCTCTCTTACTCTTATGGTTGCGCTCTCTCTCTCTTTCTCTCTTTATTCTTACGGCTGCACGCTCTCTCTCTCTCTCTCTCCCTCTTATTCGCTCTCTACGAGGCTCTCTAACTTGTACGTTTAGCCCTCTAACACATATCAAATTGTACACGCTATATGTGGCGTGCATGTGACCGCTCTCTCTCTCTCTCTCTCTCTCTCGAGCGGCGGCAGGTCGCGCAGGTGCTGCGAACATCACCTTCCGCGCAGCACAATCAGCTGGGCACCCGCGCTTTCCGCGACCACCGACCGGCGCTGGCTCCGCTACAGGAGCTGTCATTCGCCGGCGATGCTCGTCTCTCCACCTACTCTGTACGCACTTATAATACAGCTATTGACCATCTATTTTAATAGATCTATTTTAATTAAAATAACTAGAAAATACTATTAAAATAGATGGTCAATAGCTGTATTATTAGTGCGTACAGAGTAGCCGGAGAGACGCGGGAGTGCACGTACAAGCGAAGCCTTGAACGCTTGAGAGGGAGAGAGATAGCGGCTGCAGTGCACTCCTTTACGCGCAGGGCACCGCTGCACTCTTCTAGGCTCCCCTCCTCTTTCTCGTCCGCGCTTGCAGTGTGCTCCTCTACGCGCCGGGCGCCGCTGCACTCCTCTACGTTCCCCTCCTCTTTCTCGTCCGCGCTTGCACTTAGCTGTAGCGCGAGCGCGAATGCATCTCTCTCTCTGTTTCTCTCTCTCTCTCTCTCTCTCTCTCTCTCTCTCTCTCTCTCTCTTATGTTACCTCTCGCTCTCGCTGGCTTCATGCTAGGCTTTTGGAGAGCGGGAGGGGGAATGAGCGCTTCTGTCGGCTGCCGAAAGGTTGCCGATAGTGAGAAGCATCTACTTATAGTTTTTGTGTGTTTTCTTTCTCCCGTCCCTGAGCGCAACAATATATATATGAACACGATTTCGCGCTGCAATATAAGATACAGAAAGCCTTTTAATGAAAACTTTCGTATTATAAGAAGTTTTTGTGGTTGTTAACAAAGAATTTAACAACAGTTTTGTTAAATTATTAACTTAAATAATATATAGTTTAAACAACATATTGTTTATGTAACTGGAAATTCGATTAGAACATATGTGTTTCTAGGGGATTTCGGTGTCGCCCATCACGAATTTAGTATCAGTTTTGCTCTAATTATTAATTTAATACAACATATTGTTAAATAAATAAATTCATAAACATTGTTTATGTATAAGAGTGTCAATTCGAAGTTTCATGAAAATGTACGTATTGCGTTGGGTATACGAGATAGTAGAATCGCTGTTTATGAATTTAGGATCAGTTTAACAAAATTATTTATTTAAACAATATATTGTTTATGTAACTAGTGCAAACTGGAAATTCGTTTAAAACGTATGTGATTCTAGGGGTTTTCGGGGTCGCCGATCATGAATTTAGTATCAGATTTGCTCTAATTCTTAATTTAATACAATATATTGTTAAATAAATAAATTCATAAACATTGTTTATGTATAAGAGTGTCAATTCGAAGTTTCATGAAAATGTACGTATTGCGTTGGGTATACGAGATAGGAGAATCGCTGATTACGAATTTAGGATCAGTTTAACAAAATTATTTATTTAAACAACATATTGTTTATGTCACTAGTGCAAACTGGAAATTCGATTAGAACATATGTGTTTCTAGGGGTTTTCGGTGTCGCCCATCACGAATTTAGTATCAGTTTTGCTCTAATTATTAATTTAATACAACATATTGTTAAATAAATAAATTCATAAACATTGTTTATGTATAAGAGTGTCTGTTGGAGTGGTGGAAAATTAGTGAGGTTGTTTTTAATAATAAGTAACTTTATTACAATGTGTGATGTGTCGTCGGACACGACTGTCTCCTTCCGAGACTTACAAGCGAGAGAGAGAATGAGCGCGAGTACAGTATATGCGAGCGCTCTTCTCTATAGTGTATATCTATATATGTGTGTTTACATACTCGCGTATTCGCGTTTTCGGAGTCGCGCTTGTCTCGATGTACAAAATCATATATATACAAGGAATGGCGCGACCAGTATTAATTCGTAGAACAACAAGCAAAGAGTATAATATTTATACAATATTCAACACGCCTCCTTAAATTTATATTCTTTGCTTTTACATTCAGTCTTGTCCCTTTTGCCATTTTCAAATATATTTAATGCTTTTCTGTGTTTTGTGAACTTTTTTCTATTCAAACTTTTTGTTAATATATCAGCTAGATTTAACTCTGAATTTATTTTTATAATATCGATTATTCCATTTTCATAATATTCATTAATGTAGTAATATTGTACTTCGATGTGCTTTGAATTTTTTGTATAATTTCCAAACTTTGCAATCGCTATTGCACCCGAATTGTCTTCGTATATGTTTATTCTTTCATTGAATTTTTCTTTAAACATTTCACTTTTAAACATTTCACACGCAAATTTTTTACAAACATTACTTCGGTTACTGCATCTGACATAGCCGTATATTCTGCAAAGGTTGAACATTTCGTTACATTTTTTTGTTTATTTGTTTTCCAATAAATCAGATTTCGATAATATCTTATAATATATCCAGTTGTGGATTTTCTATCTATATTGTCTCCGGCAAAATCTGAGTCTACCATGCAAAATACTGTATCACATTTTAAATTATTAAAATACGTTAATTTTAGATCTTTGGTATTCACTAGATATTTTAATACTCTCATAGCATATTTGAAATGAGTTTCATTATGACAACTTTGGAATCTACTCAAGTAGTTTACACTATATGAGATATCTGGTCTCGTACCAGTACTTATATAAAGTAATTCTCCTATTAAGTTTCTATATTTTATTGACTCATTTTGTTCAGTTGCTTTTTCTAATTTTAGACTCGTCTCCATAGGAGTGTTATACAATTTTGCATTTTCTAGATTATACTTTGCAGCTAAAGATTCAATGTATTTTGTTTGGCTTAGTGTCATTTTGCCTTCATTCTTATTATAATCAATGTTTATTCCTATGTATTGGTTGACTTTTCCTAAGTCTTTCATTTCAAAATTTTCCATTAATTTTGATTTTATTTCATTTATTTTATTTCTATTTTTACAACAGATTAATAAATCATCTACGAAAACTACTATATATATTGAATCTCTGCTTGCATTATTTACATATAAACAATAATCATGTTTGCTTCTCACGAAATTTAATTTTTCCATGTACTTATGAAAACAATTATACCAAGCTCTTGGGCTTTCTCGTAAACCATATAATGCTTTTTGCAATTTACAGACTTTGTTATTTCCTACTTCATAACCTTCTGGTTGATTTACATAAACCTCTGATACTACTTCACCGTTCAGAAAAGCTGTTTCTACATCCATTTGATCAATAAACAAATCATTTTTACAACAATATGATAATAATATTTTAAGTGTTTGCATTTTTCCTACGGGTGAATAAACGTTTTCTATATGTTCTCGTTGTTGAAAGCCGCGAACTACCAATCTGGCTTTATAGGCATTATCGTTTTTTCGTCTAAATACCCATTTGACATCAATGATTTTTTTGTTTAATGGTTTATCTACTAATTTCCAAGTTTTATTTTTCTTTAAACTTTCGATTTCTGAATTCATTGCTATTTTCCACTGTTTTGATTCGCTCGAATTTATCGCCTCCTCGAATTTATGAGGTACATTTGCATCAATGTTATTATTATAAATAAAATGCGCTATAGGATCACCGTATCTATTTGCAGGACTTTTCTTTCTTTTTGACCTTCGGTTCTTTCAAATTAATTTCGTTTTCATTTTCACTATTTATATAATTTTCATTGATTTCTGTAATTAAATTATCTCTACTTTTCTCGAGAGAAGAAGTAGGGATAAATAAATTTTTGTTTGTGTTGCTGACAGCACTATCATATTCTTCTGAATCGCTTTCAGAATTTTCCGATTCACAACTTTCATGCTTTTCATCTGATTCGTTAAGACAAATTATTTTTGTTTCTTCTCCGACAACCTGTACATGTCTCGTGTTAATGACTTTGTTATTTACTAAAACTCTGTAACCGTTTTCTGTATAACCTACTAATATTCCTACTGTTGCCTTGTCATCCCATTTACTTTGTCTTTTGACCTCTGGGATTCGGACAAAAACTTTACTACCATAAATTTTCAAATGATTAACGTTTGGCTTTGTGCCAAAGAATATTTCGTAAGGAGTTTTATTTTCTACAGTATTTGCTATAGTGCGGTTTTTCAAGTAAGCTACTGTTTTAATAATTTCAGGCCAATATCGCCTATTTATATTTGCTTCTCTTTGTAAGCATCTGCCTATGTCCATTGCTGATCTATTGTATCTTTCCGCTACACCATTCAATTCATGTGTGTACGGTGGACATGGTAATAATTCTATTCCCTTATACTTAATAAAATTGTAAATCTCCTTATTCAAATATTCTTTGCCATTATCGCACTGTATTTTCTTAACCCTTTTGTTAAACTTATTTTCAACTAAATTTACAAATTCTAAAAAACAACTTGCAGTTTCAGACTTATGTTCAATACAAAATATTCGCGTGCATTTACTGTAATCATCGACAAAAGTTAAGAAATATTTTTCTCCACCACAACCAGTCGTTTGATGCGGTCCATTTAAATCAGTATGAATTAATTCTAAAATTTCAGAAGTTTTTGTTCGATTATTTTGGAATGGTACATTTGCCATTTTACTTTGAATACAATTTGCACATTTCATATCAGTGTTTTCAATTTTATCTGGCAATCCCTCAACTAATTTTTCTTTAACTAATTTATTTAAGTATTGAAAATTAACATGACCTAATGCTCTGTGCCATTTTTCTTTCGCGGTTATTTTTACTGCATTTATACATTTTTCTTTCTGTTCATTCACTAGAAAACCTTTTATATAATATAAATTATTTACTTTATTTGCAACTACAATTAATTCTCTATTATTGTTATAAATTTTCGCGCTATCATTTCTAGCTACTATAGTATTACTTGCAGTTATTTTTGAAAAACTTAATATGTTCTGCTTGATGTCTTTTGCAAAATAAACATTTTTTAGAATTACATAATTTTTACTATAATAATTTTCAAAATAAATTTGTATATTTCCTACTTTTGTAGCTTTGAGCGTTTTACCGTTAGGTAATTTGACATCTATCGGTTTTTTCAAAATAACAGAATTTTCAAAATAATTATCATCGCGTACAATGTGATCGGTACAACCGTTGTCTAATAACCAAAAGATTTTCTTTCGATTTTCGCTACCGTTACAATGACTTTCTAAACTTACCTTATTTGTCTCTGGTGTATATACTTGCGTTGACCATGACTCGCTCGCGTAATCTTCGTGTTGCTCTTTCGTGCTCTGCGATGAATGTTGTCCTCTGCCTCGACCTCTGCCTCTGAAGCCTCTGTTGCTGCCTCTGTGACTACCTCTTCCTCGCTGATTTCGACTTGGTTGAGTGCTGCTGCTTTGACCTTGCTGTTGTCCTGTCCAACATTCTTTTTGCGCGTGGCCATTTTTCCGCAATTATAGCAATTTCCCTTTATTTCCGTGTTGAAAGTGTTTACATTGCTTTTGCTATCACTTGTTTTATTGTCTATGTTATGTAAATTTTTTTCTTTTATTTTCGATTTAACATAATCGACCGTATGTTGTTCTTTGGGTATCACATCAAGAAAATCACCAATATAACTGTAGGTTGATTGTAGTGCTCGAAGTAAATAGTTTATCTTTTCTGCTTCTGTTATCTTGCCGCCAGCACTTTTAAAATCATTTACGGCTTTTTCGAAGTCTACGAAAAATTCTTCGATTTCACTATAACTTTTAAGTTTGATTTCTTATAGTGTAGAATAAAAATTGATGCGTCTCTTCGAGCCAAGTTGTTTATTTTAAAAAATGACAAACGTTTCGGGATATTTTTATCCCCTCTTCAGTGGCTGTATAAACGTTAAGTTACAAGGTTTTATTACAATAATAATATTAAAAATAAGTGAAATTGAAATTATAAATATTAACATAGTTACCTAATTCGCAAAACAACTTTCGTGTTTTCACATTATTAGGAACGGAAAGGAAAAAACCGCATATGGCGCTATAAATATAAATTTAAAATTTAAACCAAAGTTTACGAAGAACTATTACAAAAATTTTTTAATTATAACTTACGGCCTAGGACTCGAGAATTTTTTTATAAACAGAACGATTCACCGGTGCCAAGGTGGTAATGCGGTACCGGTCGAGGCAGGACATCAACTGATGTCTCGATAAAAATCGGGCAATATATATTGCGCAATACATACAATAGATGCTGTACTAATACTTAGAAATGTTATATAAATTACAATGCAAACCGCATCAGCGACGGATACCTCGAGCTTCATCCATATACCAAGAACAAATAACACATTGGAGGTGGCACGTTAATACTCAAGTAGCAGGGCGGGGGGCCCGCGCCGCATCGTAAGAAACGCTCCTGCCATGACTATATGACTATATAGTATACAGTATGGACGGAGCGTTGCCACGGCAACCCGGTCTCCCCGACCTCCCACTGGGCTGTTCCGCTCCGGCTCGCCAGCCAATCACTATTGAACATGTGTTGGCTAAGTTGAAGAGAGCGCGAAGCGGTATGCCACCTCTCACTGCGTGCTAAGATCCTGATACAGTCCGCTCGCCACCGAGCCTCCGCAATCACATTATTTACAATTAAATTTTATTCGGACTATTTTTTAGGTTTGATATGACATTTTTATAACTCGCTTTGAGGCGGCACGTATCCTCAGCCCTATTAAGTGTGCCATCGAAAAATTGGATATGTAGCATTTCTGAGAACCGTCTACGGAACATAGATGGTTCTCTATCTATTATTTCAATATTGTTAAAATCAAAATTGTGTCCTGTCTCCAATGCATGTACCGCGAGAGGGGAGTTAAGATCCCTTTTCTCTATATATCTTTTATGTTCGTATTGCCTAGCTTTTAACGGTCGATACGTTTCTCGGATGTACGTAGATTCGCAATCGGAGCAATCGATTTTATAAACAACATTTCTTGTGTCTCCCACAGCAGTAGGATCTTTGCCAAGTTTTATAAATTTATTGAACTTATCAGTAACACTATTAATCAAACTTATGTCATTTCTCTTCAACACCGACTTTAATTTATCGTTAAACCCAACCCTTCATAGTAGGGGAACACCGCGTATCCTTTTCTAGAGTTAGAATTATTGTTATTAATACTATGTGAGTGTGCATTGCTTTCAACTACCTCTTCTAACGAGGCCCTTGAAAGACTCTGGTTGCGAGCAATCCGCTTTTTACTAAATTTCTCTATAAAATCTGGAGGATAGTCATTAGCTATGAGAATTTTTTTCGCTTCTTCGATATTTTCACAGTGAAACCGCGGATCGGACAACAATATCGCCCTATCAAATAAATTGTACATTATTGCTATCTTCTGGTTTTTTGGGTGGTGAGAGAAATAATTTATGTATCTTGATGACGCTGTATTTTTTTGAAACCAATTCGTAAAAATATGACCACTTGAATCATGAATAATAGAGATATCGAGAAAATTTATACTATTATTGACTTCAATTTCGTGAGTAAATTGAAGGGAGTTATTATAGCTATTAAATATAGATAACACAAATTCGATCTTTTCTCTATCCAAAACAAGAAGACAGTCATCCACGTATCTGTAAAAAAGTCGAACGCTAGATTTTGCAATACCCAGACAATGATCCTCGAGATCCTCCAGAACCATATTCGCAAAAACAGGGCTCGAGCAGAATCCCATCGGAGCGCCTGAGATTTGTTTATAAAATTTGCCATCGAAAACAAGATACGTACAGTCGAGAAGAATTTTTATACCATCCATAAATTCACTCTTTGACATACAATTCATACAGGAGAGCCATTTCCATCTCTTTTCGATCGACAGTATAATCGCATCTTTTGGCAAACTCGAAAACAAAGAAACAACGTCGAAGGACACAAAACATTGTTGATCAGAAATATTCATATTGGTGAGGTTATTTTTTAATTGTGTACTATTTTTTATATGAGAAGCTGGTAAAGGAAAATGTTTAGTTAATAAGACGGATATGCATTTATCAAGAAAATAAGTAGGACTATTAATTGCTGAAACTATAATTCTTACGGGATTGTTCGGTTAATGAATTTTTATTAGGCCATAAGCTTTCGGCAGCGATGTGTGCTCGATGCCCTTGGAAGAAAGACCTCTAAAAGCCTCGTCGCACTCTAGAACGCCCCGTGCACTCCAAAGGTCAATGATTTTTTTATTCGCTTTTTTATCCCTGCAGCAGGGTTACCTTTAACCAGTCTATAAAATCTCTCGTCGCTGAGGGCCTCATTAACCTTCGAGATATACATGTTTCGATCAACCACTACCGTAGCATTGCCCTTATCTGCTCTAGTGAAAAATAAATCGGGATTGTTTTTTAAATACTGTTTTGTACGTCTAATATTGTATGACATAATTCCTTCATGATAAGTCACATGCGTCTTATTTTTAATCTGAGAATTTAATATAGAAATGACTCCATCTTGCAGTCCTCCGTCTATGTTTCGATTGAACGCATATACATTCTCCAGGCTTTTTAAAATCTCAATAGCTTGCTTAAATTGAAAATCTGTATTAAAATTGAATTTTTCTCCCATGGACATCACCTTCTTTACAAATTCCGGAAGCTGCGAATCAGTAAGATTCACAAGCCATTTTTCTCTCAATTTTAATTCATCAAGATACATAAATTATTTCTCTCACCACCCAAAAAACCAGAAGATAGCAATAATGTACAATTTATTTGATAGGGCGATATTGTTGTCCGATCCGCGGTTTCACTGTGAAAATATCGAAAAAGCGAAAAAAATTCTCATAGCTAATGACTATCCTCCAGATTTTATAGAGAAATTTAGTAAAAAGCGGATTGCTCGCAACCAGAGTCTTTCAAGGGCCTCGTTAGAAGGGGTTGTTGAAAGCAATTCACACTCACATAGTATTAATAACAATAATTCTAACTCTAGAAAAGGATACGTGGTGTTCCCCTACTATGAAGGGTTGGGTTTAACGATAAATTAAAGTCGGTGTTGAAGAGAAATGACATAAGTTTGATTAATAGTGTTACTGATAAGTTCAATAAATTTATAAAACTTGGCAAAGATCCTACTGCTGTGGGAGACACAAGAAATGTTGTTTATAAAATCGATTGCTCCGATTGCGAATCTACGTACATCCGAGAAACGTATCGACCGTTAAAAGCTAGGCAATACGAACATAAAAGATATATAGAGAAAAGGGATCTTAACTCCCCTCTCGCGGTACATGCATTGGAGACAGGACACAATTTTGATTTTAACAATATTAAAATAATAGATAGAGAACCGTCTATGTTCCGTAGACGGTTCTCAGAAATGCTACATATCCAATTTTTCGGTGGCACAAAGCGAGTTATAAAAATGTCATATCAAACCTAAAAAATAGTCCGAATAAAATTTAATTGTAAATAATGTGATTGCGGAGGCTCGGTGGCGAGCGGACTGTATCAGGATCTTAGCATGCAGTGAGAGGTGGCATACCGCTTCGCGCTCTCTTCAACTCAGCCAACACATGTTCAATAGTGATTGGCTGGCGAGCCGGAGCGGAACAGCCCAGTGGGAGGTCGGAGAGACCGGGTTGCCGTGGCAACGCTCCGTCCATACTGTATACTATATAGTCATATAGTCATGGCAGGAGCGTTTCTTACGATGCGGCGCGGGCCCCCCGCCCTGCTACTTGAGTATGAACGTGCCACCTCCAATGTGATATTTGTTCTTGGTATATGGATGAAGCTCGAGGTATCCGTCGCTGATGCGGTTTGCATTGTAATTTATATAACATTTCTAAGTATTAGTACAGCATCTATTGTATGTATTGCGCAATATATATTGCCCGATTTTTGTCGAGACATCAGTTGATGTCCTGCCTCGACCGGTGCCGCATTACCACCTTGGCACCGGTGAATCGTTCTGTTTATAAAAAAATTCTCGAGTCCTAGGCCGTAAGTTATAATTAAAAAATTTTTGTAATAGTTCTTCGTAAACTTTGGTTTAAATTTTAAATTTATATTTATAGCGCCATATGCGGTTTTTTTCTTTCCGTTCCTAATAATGTGAAAACACGAAAGTTGTTTTGCGAATTAGGTAACTATGTTAATATTTATAATTTCAATTTCACTTATTTTTAATATTATTATTGTAATAAAACCTTGTAACTTAACGTTTATACAGCCACTGAAGAGGGGATAAAAATATCCCGAAACGTTTGGCATTTTTTAAAATAAACAACTTGGCTCGAAGAGACGCATCAATTTTTATTCTACACTATTCCATCATCGAGCGATAGAGTCATTATTGAACAAAATTGATTTCTTATATTTTATTTCTTCGTAACATTTGTAAGGCTGTTGACTGTGTTATATACATTTTGTCAAATCTTTTTATCATCTCACACGCTGTTATGCATTCACTTACATATTCAAATTACTTGTCTGAGATAGCACTTGTTATAATTGCACGTGCTTTGAGATCTTTTTTCTTCCAATCAGCTTCTGTGTCTGAGGCAATTCTTTCTCTTTTTATTTGCTCTTGACATTCTTTATATTCAAGCAAGATCATTAATCTTGTTTTCCAACTGGTATAATTTATACCGTCAAAAATTGGTATAATTATATCTTCAACTTTTGCTTGAGCCATTTCGTATTCACTTATTTTTGTGTAAATTTCGTTTCTCAAAACACAAACTTCTTTGGTTATTTTTATAACTTTTTTCAAAATTGTCTTTCTAATTATTTCACTTAGTGTTTCCTTATTTTCTTCGATCATTAATTATTTGTGCAAATTCATAAAATTTTCCATGTGCTCTATCACATCACTTAAACACGTTTTATGTGTGCCGACCGTAATCTCTTCGCAACACACTTTTTTCTTCAATTTTTCACAGAAATGTTTTTATCAGTCTCTTCTAGACTACTTTTATTTGTTGTTTTCACTTATATTTCTTTTTGAACTCTTCTCAGTTCAATTATTTTTCACTGGAACACTTTTGTATTTTCCACGTGGCTCTCACACCTCACTAGCACATTTTAATGTCTTACTGCACTTTTTTAAAAAAGTCACAGTACGGCATAAAAATTTTCAAACCACGCTCTGCTACCATGTTGGAGTGGTGGAAAATTAGTGAGGTTGTTTTTAATAATAAGTAACTTTATTACAATGTGTGATGTGTCGTCGGACACGACTGTGTCCTTCCGAGACTTACAAGCGAGAGAGAGAATGAGCGCGAGTACAGTATATGCGAGCGCTCTTCTCTATAGTGTGTATCTATATATGTGTGTTTACGTACTCACGTATTCGCGTTTTCGGAGTCGCGCTTGTCTCGATGTACAAAATCATATATATACAAGAGATGGCGCGACCAGTATTAATTCGTAGAACAACAAGCAAAGAGTATAATATTTATACAATATTCAACAGTGTCAATTCGAAGTTTCATGAAAATGTACGTATTGCGTTGGGTATACGAGATAGTAGAATCGCTGTTTATGAATTTAGGATCAGTTTAACAAAATTATTTATTTAAATAATATATTGTTTATGTAACTAGTGCAAACTGGAAATTTGCTTAAAACGTATGTGTTTCTAGGGGTTTTCGGGGTCGCCGATCACGAATTTAGTATCAGTTTTGCTCTAATTATTAATTTAATACAACAAGGAACTTAGGGCGCGCTTCGCGCGCGTTTTGGGTTATGTTTTGGTTTTATAAATATATATCAATAATTGAACTATGAATATGGTAACCATAATCATGTTTACTTAGCAACCAATCAGAATCACGTATTAAATGCTTCACAACAAAGGCCATCACTTTTTTTAAAGAGGATATATTGTTAAATAAATAAATTTATAAACATTATTTATATATAAGAGTGCCAATTTCAAGTTTAATAAAATGGTATGCATTGCCTTGAATATTTACGGTCGCTGTTCACGAATTTAAGATTTGTTTTGGAAAATTATTAATTTATAAGATGTATTATTTAAATAAACAATTAAAAAGAAGAGATAGTACTGAAAAACATTCATATGCATAAATAATATGAATTATTTATTTATTTCGCAATATATTATTTATATAAATAATGAATTTATTTAAACTACTTGTAGAAGTATAATTTTTCTATAAATTCGTAATATTCGATAGAAATGCTAGTAATTTTCATATTGATATTCGATATTTTTATTGATTTTTAGTAATATAATAATTTTTAGTAATTATTATATTACTAAAAACGGGCCGGAGCGGCACATCCCAAGTGGGAGGTCGGAGAACCGGGTTGCCGGGGCAACGGCCTAGCCATACTGTACTATATAGTGATACAGTCATGGTAGGGGCGTTGCGTGCGGAGCAGCGCGGGCTCTCCGATCTACTACATGAATAACAGCTCGTGTCACCTCTGTTGTGCTATGTGTTCTGGATACACTTAGCGAGCTCTGCGGCTTTCGTGGCTACAATATTCGCCTTATTTTTGCATTTTATACACGTTTAATTGTATTAGAATCCAGTTTGACGGATGTATTGTAACATATATATAAGATCGATTTTAGCTGTAAACTTAGTTGACTTTTGTCCTTGGCCGGTGCCACATTACCACCGAGTGGCACCGGTCGCGTTTATTACTTTTGTTTAAAGTTTTTCGAGCGTCACTCTTTGTAAGTTGTTTAATTTTTTGTAGCGATTTTTGTAACGTTTATTAAATTCTTTTGTAATTTTCTTTAAATTTGCGAATTGTAATTTTTAGCGCCGTCTGCGTTTTTACGTCGTCGATGTAGCGCACGACTCATTTTTAAACTTGGTAATTTATATTGTTTTAGTTATTGTAATTTCTATTTGTTGTTGTAAAACTTTAATAATAAAATTTAATATTTTGCTTAGCCACTGATGAGGGGGTAAAATTACCCCGAAACGTATGGCGTAGTATAAACATTTTAGCTCGAAGAGACGCATTTTATTAACCTTTCAATCTACCATCATCGAGCGATAGAGTCAGTTTCAAACAATTTTTAGTAATATTTTTAATAAATAAATAAAAATTCAAATAAATTTTTTTCGACAAAAAATTTTTCACATATGTAATAGAATATGGAAAAGGTAAGATTATGAATTTTTTATTGTTGAAAAATGCTTCCCTGAGATGCTAAAAAAGAATAAAAATTGATAAAAAGTCCAAAAAATGCCTTAAATGCCAAAAATGCCTACTTTGAGCCCGTGATATATATATATACGTATATATATATATATATATATATATATTTATAATCATATGTATTTATATATGATATATATATCATATATATTATATCATGACAAATGTGCTCAGAATATGTGGTAATATCATGTTTGTCTAAAACTATTATGTAATTTAACAAGATTGTTTCACATCATGAAAACTTTTTCTTTTATTTATGGAAGCAACGAGCGGATATACAATCTACTCTACTTAGTAATTCAGTAAATGTGTTGTTATCCTTATTTCATTAAAAATCTATGTTGAAGACGATTATATACAATATATGAGATTTAAATTCTGTTGATTTCCATTCATTAAAAAAAAAAACAGGAACAAATTCTATCATGTAGAACGCAATTTTTTTTACGGAAAAACTTGCCATCCCGTCCTGTCATAGATAATCGATGAACTACTAAATATCAGTGTAATTAACAATATCATAAAATGTTTAATACAGTTAATTTATCGTCTTATTATCCTATAATCGGTACTACTCAAAACATTATATTAAAATGTGAAAACGATGGCCTCAAATAATAATAATTGGAATTACATGTTTTAATTAAGTAAAGATTTAAAACTAAAAGATGTAAACTACATAAATATTAATTTAAAATTTTTAAGCTTGATATATTTTCCAACTTGAGTCATAGAAATTTATTTTATAACATTTTTTTAATATGTAATAATAGTTACAATTATTTTTAATCAACTTCCTGTAACCTTCCGATAATAATAACAGAGTTTTGTAAAACATACATATAAATAACCAAAAATTGAGCCTAGAATGATTGCAAGATTAAGTTTTAATTCTTGAAAAATTGGTTAAGGACAGTAATAAGTACATATAGAATGAAAAAACCACCCTTATCTATGATAGGAAGTTTTTCCGTAAAAAATTGCGTTCTACATGATAGAATTTGTTCCTGTTTATTTTAAATGAATGGAAATCAACAGAATTTAAATCTCATATACAATTGTATATAATCGTCCTTGACATAGATTTTTAATGAAATAAGGATAGCAACACATTTACTGAATTACGAAGTAGAGTAGATTGTACATCCGCTGGCCGAACGCGTTAGCCGACAGCTTCTCACAGCCAAGAAGTGCAAGCTTGCACCTTGGCCGTGGGACTGTAAGTCCGCAAGCAGTGTCGCGCGGACACTCGAAATGGGCAGAGCTCTCCTTCAGAGCTCAATAAAGTCTTAGATAAAAGCAAGTCGCTTCCACCCTGTCTTTCTTCTGTGTACCCCACTGTCCGTAACAGCAAGTGGCATCCCTTCAGGGTCCCGAAGACGATAAGGTGGTAGTGTTCTCCGTTTAAAAAAAAAATTCAAATAATTCTCGGCAGACAATTCTCGAACGTGGTACAGATAGCGACAAGGATCTCCAGCTCCAGCAAACAACAGCGCGACCGCGAAGCGCTACGCACTCGCGCGCGTCTAGAGCAGATCCGTCGCTCAGCGTTTGTGTGTGTGTTCCGCCCAGCAACCAGGACCATTCCCACACCACTTCATGGCGAGCGGCAGGAGAGTCACAGCGCCGCGCTCCCCGAAGACAGCGATAGAAGAAAAATATCTTCAGCTCATGTCACAAGAAACTTAGTAACGAAGTGACGTGCTGTTATCAGAAGCGCGTAGCAGCGAACGCAACGTTAGCGCGACTGCACCGCTAGCACGCCACACCACGCGGTCTGCCGACCCATAAAAGCAAAGCCCTGATCGCCGAGGCTCGTGGCCGTAGCCCGAGCTCAAATTAGAAGCAGTAGTGCGAAACGGGTGTCCGAGCCGATTTTCAGTAGGCAAAAGCTGCCACCCGAGAGCTCCTTCCCGTGAACGCCGGCGTGCTTCACATTGAAAAAACAGGAGTTCACACAAGGAAGCCGCACTCGCCACCAGCAGCGACACCACACATCCTACAGCAGCGGCCCACCCGCACTCGCCACCAGCAACGACACCACCCAGCCTACAGCAGCAGCCCACCAGCACATCCACCGCTATCACAACATCGTCCGGCGGACAACCCCAGTAGCAACTCCTCCAGCGACATGAAAGGAGGTAGGCGCAGTAGCACGTCCCGGCGCAGAAGAAGGCGACATGTCAGGCGCAACTTGGCCGACGCGTCATCCGACGGCCGCTTCGACGGGGAAAGATCGCCCGCGAACGATCGACGCGAGCGTACACCCAAGCCCAACTGCTAGTATCGCACAGACCGCAAAGGGCGGCGGCGGCATTCGTCGGCCAAGATCGTGCACCAACTCGCCCGTCGGACCGGTGAGCGCATCGACGCCGGCAATGCGACGGCACCAGCACGCGACGGCTCGCCCATCGGGCCACAAAGCGCGCAGCGCACAAATCCACCAGTGCGATCAATCCGCCCCGGGACCGCACTATTTACAACGGTACGGGGTGGCAACCGGAAGGGAGCGCACTCTTCTCGCGCGCCGCACGGCGGCGGACAACCCGGTTACGAGGAGGCCGCTGGAGCGTGGTTCGCGCCGCATAGAGCCGGCATACCACTGAGAGAGCCAAGAGCTCCCTCAGCGCGGGCGAATAACGAGCACCGCCGCGGCCGTGCAGTTTCGCCACGCGACTCGGGCAGGGATCCCGACGGTCTAGCCAGCCAGCACCCCAGCGACTCGGATGGCTCAGACGGCAGCTGGCAAAGCGCAGCGGGCAACTCCTCGCCCCTCCAGCGTCGAGGATTCCGAGTATCACTCCGCGAGTCGCACGATGGCCATGGTGAATGGCCAGTGCTTAGGAGAGGCCACTACCGTGCGCTAATTACGCACCGACAGTCGGCAGGCAACGACGGCGGATACGGCCTCACCGACGGCCGGCGCTGTGGCAGTGGTAACGTGATGGGTAACGGACATGACGCCCGCGACGATAGGAGCGGATGACCCGGGGGAAACTACGACCACCTGGTCCGCGCTAACCACCCGAACCGATGCAACGACGCGTTCACGGCAGCAATCGAGCGCAAGGCAAGGCTCGGGGCGAGAATGTCGTCCTTGCCATCGGCCGGCGATCCCAATCCGTCGGCTCAAGTAAGAAGAGCGATAGCGACCGATCTGGTCGCAGGGGGCACCGATCAGCCACCGGTCCCGTCCGGGAACAAATGGGCGACCGACGGCCAGGATCAGGGCCAGGGTAACAGAGATAAGGCCTTTTGCAACTACTGCAACGTGCCGGGCCACTCAGTGGTCGACTGCCGCACGCTGATAAGGGACGCCGCGCAAAATAAATTAAGAAATCCGCGCCGCCGTAACGACAACAATGGCAGCGGAGGCAACAACAACAACAATAGCGGCAACAACAACGACGGCAACAACAACGATCGCCGTAACATTCAGGACGACTCAGCAGCAGGGCGGCAATCAACAAGGCAGCCAGCCTTTAAACTAGAGCGACGCTTGTCTCGTTCCCCAGAGGATAAGCGTGAATCTAAACGCACATCAAACGTAATCACGTCAAAACTGCAAAGAATGCAAAAGAACGAGTCCACGGAGCTCTCAGCCAATAACGGGATCCGTGCTGCCGAGATAGAGAGGGTCTCGGACTCGGTCAAATTTGGCAGAAACATCCAGAATATGGTGACGACCAGCGTTACGGTCAATTCACCTCAGGTTCCCGTGACCGAAAACCAGCAAGCTCAACTGACGGAGCATTCTGCATCTCTGCAGGAAGGTAAACAGTCGCTTCACGTACAGCCCTCAACGCCGGCGCCCACTGTCCAGAAAGCCGCACCTGAATCAGGTCGCGCAAACCGTGGAATTCACAGAATCATACAACGGTTGAAAGACTTCAGGAGTCTCACAAGCGGACCGAAGGCGATATAACCTTAGTGGACACCCGCTTGGCGGTAAGGGGCGAACGAGGCGCACGCGCGGCACATGAAGCTAGCTACAGGTTTAACCTGCATGTAGAGGAATGTGACCTCGTTGATGCCAAGGTGGTGAACAACCAGGCCCCTCCCAAACGCGTCCGACCGGAACGTATGATGGGTAGTAGGGCGCGCAAGAGCATGGAGTCATCGAACGAACCTGACACCAGCTCGGGGTGCACCGACATTCGGTTCCTGACGGTGGGCCGATAACCGCCGGTGGTACATTTAGGATCTGAACAGTTACCACTCGGCAAGGCCAGCTTTTATGAGGATTCCGGCGCGGACATATCGGTGATAAAAATCGATAGGTTAGCGCCGGGAACCCCGATTAATTTTAAGTATAGGGTCACAATACGAGGGGTAACTGACGGCCACTCCCACACACTCGGCATCGCGACCGTGAATATCCAGAGCATGCTCTGCGATTTACACGTGGTACCCACCGAATTTCCCATCGAGACAGACGGGATCTTGGGATGGGTCGTCATAGAAGCCCTAAAGGGCAGTGTAGACGCCAAGGCCCAGTGCCTGCGTCTCGGGGGCATCACCTTTCCGTTCACAGAAATAGAACGCGTCGCGATACCGCCGTGAGTTAAAATGGTGATCAGCGCTCGAATCGCCAGTGGCGACGAAACTCAGGTCGGATAAATTCCGCTGCAACAGCTCCATCCGGACCTATTATTTGGTTATTGCGTTACCAAGAACGTAAACGGCCGCGCTAGCCGAGTGCCTCAATACAAGTGAAAGAGAAGTGGTGATTCCTACCCCGGTGGTCGAACTCCTCCCGTGCCAAACAGTGTCAGTGGACCCCCTAACCCAAGCCGATGGGGACGGCTTGGAGACGGGTGTTACCGGAGGCTCCGCAGACATCAGACGCTTAACAGGCAAACCAAGCGAGCGCACCGCATACAGGGAGGTCGAAACCCTGAATAATAAGTTGCAAGCAGATAGCGTGGCCAGGGAAGGCAGGGTGAATAAGGTCCTGGAACTGGCAGATCTCGAAAACTGCTACGTGAAAGAGATTGCGATGGTACGAAGTATAGTCGACGAATACGCAGGTGTCTTCGGCATGGACGGCGAACCGTTACCAGCCACGCACCTACTCCAGCACGATATAGTGCTCAAATCAAAAAAGTCAATTCGGGCGGGACGTTACAGATTCCCGCCAGCCATAAAGGATCACATGGCTAGGGAGCTCGCCAAGCTCCGCGAGCAAGGAATAGTCGAGCCAAAGAAATGTCAGTTCTTGAAGCGTGAGGACCAAGTTCTCGGGCACATAGTAGGGGGAAGCTTTATCAAAGCTGATCCAGCCAAAACCGACGCGATGGCAAACTACCCGATACCAACCAACGCGCACAAGGTCAAGCAAGCGCTCGGGCTGTTCAGCTATTACCGCCGATTCATCAAAGACTTCGCGAAAATCGCACGGCCATTGTACGCAATAGCACAGCCAGAGGGCAAGTTCGAATGGGGGGAGGTTCAGCAGACCGCATTAGAAACCTTGCAAACCCTCCTGTTCAACCCGCCGGCACTGAAGGTCCCGGATTTAGAACAGCCTTTTATCGTAACGGTTGATAACTCGGACTTTGCCCTGGGATGTATCCTTAGCAAAGCCCAGACGAGGAAGCAGGGGTGCCCCCAGGGCGCATCTTCCAATTCCACGCAGTAAAAGGAATTCGTAAGAAAAAGCAGGCAACAGCCGACACGAGCAGTTCCGGCGAAAGCGGTCATGGTCAAAAAAGGCGCGCCAACGAGAGCGTCATATACGAAAAGTTTGAATTCTTGGCGGTGAGGAACGAGCAAGATGGATTTTATTTATGCCAAGTGGCTCAGGATATCACAAAAACCGATGAGCCGATAAGCATCCGCTGGTTGTCGGAGGTCTCCGGAAAGCAAAATATTTACCGACTCGATTTTGCCGATACCGTGTGGTACCAGACCATTTTAACGGACGTAACACTCACAAAGACGGGTAGGCGTAAATGGCGGGTGAGTAATGCGGAAAAAGCTCGAATCATGAGCATCCTTCGGCAGTCGCTCGAAAAGCATGCGCTGCCTAAAGTCCAACAGGCACCGGAGTCTGCCTCCGGTGGGCTTAGCCTAGCGACCACGTTCTCCAACTCCGTGACGGCACCCCAAGGGATACCGCTCACCGCATGGCGCTACATTCGAGACGTGGCACCGTTGGGGAACAAAACGGCCCAGACGGCTCCAAGTTACTCCAGAAACGCGCCGAGGTTGTATGCGTCAGTGAGCTCGAACAGTTCCTCGAGCGAAGGGGAGCGCACACCGTCGCGAGGAGCCGGCTCACCGGAATTCACTCATATAGTGATGCCTGCACTCCCTCCCTCGCGATCACCCGACCCGGTTGCAGCCGCAACACCGCGGCCGCCTATAGCTCCGAGGGAAAGCCAAACGATTATTTCCCCATGGCCCTGGCAAGCGGGGGCATCAGGGAAGGACCTAGCGGTGAAACTATCCGAGCCAATCGACGGGAGTAAAGGGCGCCTACGCATAGATCTCATGGAGAGACGAAGGGTACCGGCGGCCGAACCGGTCGTAGCTCTCCCAGCTCCGGCCCGATCCCCGTGGGTCAACCCCGGGCACTTCTCTGTGGCAGCACGGTCGCAACCGACAGCCGCAGCAGACCCAGTGACGGCTTCGCTAAACCCTACAACGCCACGGGCAACGGCGATATTGAACCCGCTGACACCAGCATGGTCACCGCAGAGAGCAAACCTCGCGCCACCACCCCAGGCCTCATCCGGAAGCTCAACTCCCCTACCATCTCAGAAAGGACCCGGTAGGCATCGGACCACCCGAAGACTTCGTAGGGATACCGCCAAACTACGAGCGGTTGCAGACATCATCGGATGCCCGTTCATCGGCCTCGTCGGCGAACGTACTTATGCATACCTATATAAGAAAAGGGCGTTGCATGGAACTTTACCTGAAGCTGCAGCGGTGCCCAGATATCCCGAGCGACCTCCCTGGTAACTACTTTTTCTACTCGCTGTTACGAGACACGGAAATAAAGCTGTCCCCGATCGAGCTGCGTCGACGCCTCCTTAAGTCTCCAAAATTGCCAGCGTGTGGAGGAGCACGCGGCAACGAAAGCCATTCTCCTATCTGACAACAAGTGGGGGAATGTGGACTGCATCTTCCTATTCGCGCACAAGTTTAACACCAACGTCTGCATCCACTTCCAAGGGACGGATGAAGGAGCGGTATTCTTCCATGTCCTGACAGGCGCAGTGAGCGCGACAGTACACCTGCACTTAGAAGGGCAGCACTTTACGCCCTACCTACACGTGGTAGCCTAGCACGAGCGCGCACGCGACAGCGGGTCAGGCCACGGCAACCCACCACCTCCGGGCTGCGGGGCGGATCAGCGGCATCACCGAACCCAAACCAAAAAGAGGGGACCTGCGCCAATGGTAGCGCAGAGAGCACCTCCCCCCCCCCCCCGAACTCCACAGCTTCCGAGGCTAGCGATGAGCAGAGGAAACCCAGGAGGTTTCGTTCCCGCTAAATAGCTTGTCGGGTACCCCGGCTTGTGCGGACGATGACAGCGGCCGAGAGAAAACGGCCATATCCGAGGGCGAGGCGGTCGACCACACCGGGTCGCAGGTCCGATCAGGCTCCGTCACGAGCGAGGGTCTCCCCGCTGTTGCTGAAGCGGCCCTAAGGGAAGACGCCCTTAAACGCTACGTGGTAGCGCGCGTGAGACCGCCCCTCGAAAAGCCGCCATGGGCCATCCCCGACGACGAGGAGACACCACCATTTGTGCACCTTAAGCCAATCAAGGAGCACCCGTTCTCGTTCAGGGATAACTTGATGTACTTGGTGTAAAGTGCTTCAAGCGCTGGTCGAGAGGACTATATCTGCGCCGACGCACTGGCGAACCAAAGTTTCAGAATAGGCGAAATATCGGCCTCTGCGTAAAAAACTACCGAGACGAAAGGCCATTGCGCAGCGACCTACGAAGATGCCTGAAGGCCCTAAGAACGTTGGTAGCCGCACAAGAGATAACGAGTTTTGCCGTAATCAGAGATCTAGGGATGCTAAGACTCGCGGAGCGGTCAGCGTTCGGCGAGATCTTCGACGAGCTGTTCGACACCCTATCCGCGGTGCTATACCTGAACAACCTACCGGTGCCCGCGACGAGGGACCGGTACAGGCTGATAAAGCACTACCATGTAGTGGTCATGGGCGGCCACAGGGGCACCACGAAAACCTATGCGAAAATAGCGTGCGATTTTTACTGGCAGAACATGCGGCAGGAAATCCGGCAGTTCGTAGCCCGCTGCAGTACATGCCAAACGAAGAAGTTGGTGCGCATTAAAACACACGCGCCCCTCGTGATCAGCAACAAACCCGCTTTCCCATTCTCTCAGCTGGCCTTGGATTTCTACGGGCCGCTAGAGAGAACTACGCAAGAAAATCGGTATATCCTGACGGCGCAAGACATGCTGACCAAATTTACACTCTTAACGCTGGTCAGGGTCAACGCCGAGGAGGTCGCCAGAGCTCTGGTCGAGAAGGTGATCTGCGTGTTTGGCCCCCCTAAGGCAATCCTCACGGACCAGGGCACGCACTTTCAGAATCGCCTACTGGAAGAGTTCGCCAGGACATTCGGCATCAGGAACTTCTGCACGACGACGTACCACCCTCAATCGAACGGATCGATTGAGCGGAAATACGTGAAGTCCTTCAAGGAATGGGACAGATGGACGTCACTGTGCCAGCATGCATACAATTGTACGATGCATGAGAGCACCCGGTACACGCCGCACGAGCTAGTGTTCGGGGCCAAGCCTAGGACACCGTCGAGCTTCCCGCGGGAGGGTCACGTGTAATGAATTCATCGAGGACATGACGAACAATCTAGTAGTCCTGCAAACGTCCGCAGCCTTGAAACTGGTTCAAGCCAAATTCAGGTCAAAACACTACTACGACCGAAAACTGAACGTCAAGCATTTCCCGGAGGGTGAGCACGTATTCCTGCTAAATGAACCCAAAAATAAGAAGTTCGGAACGGAATACGTGGGCCCCTTCGAGATCATCGGCATTAACAGCAGGACCAACAGCGTAACACTGCTGATTGACAACAACCGAAAGGTAGTACACGTGGATAAGGTCAAACGCGCAGCGGAATTCCACATATTATCCACATATTATGGGCACATTTGTCATGTGAGAATGGCATGTAAGTACATCATGCCATTCTATTACATGTACCGTAGGGTTAAATTGAAACTTTGAATAATAACATATTGGCGCTATGTTCTGCGCATTTTTGTGACCCATCACGCAACGCCCAATTTACCGGAAGAATGGTTGCCTAATCTCCCACGGTAAATACGGTATCATCGTGATCGGTCAGCTAGAATGCGCAGAACGTGGCAGCAATCGCAATTATTCAAAGTTTTAATTGTACCCGATTGTACCTTTTCACATACTGAAATTTGGTCAAGTGTTTATATAAATACATATATATTTATAATCCTCCCCTTTTTAAACGCTTATTTATTTAGCCGCTGCTGCTTTACAAACGGTAGAGCAGAGCCGTACATTTTTTTACTTAAGATTATTTCACAATTCAATGTTTATTTTATTATTATTCTTCTTTTATTTATTTCGCGCATCCTAGAGCGCGCTTACCCTATATTATCATTATTGACATAAACGTTGCTGTTAAAAAAATAAAAATATTATTATCGTTATAATACAGTGCTTCTTACAGATATTGTTATAGAAATATTCATAGAGATACAATACAAAAGTTATTTTTAGTCTAGACGTGTCCCTTCGATTCAGATGAAAAATGTCTTTTAGCTCGGAAAATTACGAGTAATGTTTCGAGCCTCGGCGACCTGCTCTCTCCTGTTGCGGTTGGCGAACGGTGAACGAGAAAAGAAAATAAATAATTTTCTTTTCCCTGAAGCGCTGACAATGTTGTGCACTGGTTCACATTTTCACTGTTGATTGGTGTTGTCCCGCTGTAAAGGTTTTTAGCGCGATCGACGTCGCGCGCGGGGTTCGTCCGAATTCGGAGAAAAATAAAAAAAATTTGGTCTCTCCTTCTTAATTTGCTTGGACCGACTCAGCGTCCAAGTCCCCCAAGGGATGCTAGTTGTTATGTATGAAGGGTGGGTGGTTGGAGTGAGTGCGGTCGAGTTGTAGATTCCTTAGCACTTTATTGTAGTTTAAGAGAGAGAGCTCTGCTCTGTCTCGTGGTCGCCGGAGTTCTGCCTGCTAAGCCTCCGATGCGACAAGTCGGAGGCTGCAGTCTCTAGCACAAAGTGAAAGCTTGCACTTTGTGCGTGAGAACGCTCCGGCTTTCGCGCTCCCGCGCGAGGTGTCTCATCAGCCCCGCCGGACGGTCATCTAAGCCAAAGCTCGTACGTGACACTCTTGAATAATAAATTATTCTTTTTACCTAAATAACTATACTTTTGATTTTAAATTAGGTATTCCTAAAATAAGACTAGATTTGCTAAAATTCTATTATTTATTTCTTAAATATAATTAATATTTATTTAATATAATTTTAAAATAATTTTTTTCTTTTTAGTTTTTTCATTTCATATTGTAATTATTTTTAAAACAAATTATTATTTAAAATAGCAAAACCTTGCTTACACTTAACAAATTTTTTCTCAGTGTTTACATATTAAATATATACAGATTAAATTCTACATATCATAATTTCATCTAATCGATAACTTCAAAGATATTCTCAAAAGAAAGTTTGAAATTATCTATTAAATAATGTCGAAGACACAGTGTATACGTACTGAATATACTAACACTTACCATCTGGATACTACCGCGACTCTTGATAATGGTAAGCAGTAAAAATAATTATAATCATTATAATAATTTGATTGTGAGTTGATATTGATAATTTTTCATTTATTTTCACCTTCAAGATACCATTATAATACAACTAGTGGGACTTCAGTACCCTGCTCGATTTGCTCACCAAACTCCTAATTTCGTTTTTGCTTTGATTTAGATTTTTTAAACAGCTTCAAGGCGTTATGACAGTGTTAACGACCGAAAAAATTTTTTTCTTGAATAGCTGTAAAAATGGCATTGTTTATGCAATTATAGTGGAACATCTTTTATTTTAAAGTGTTCAGACCTTCAATTTAAGCTATCGAACTCCTACGACTATTAATTTTTCATCTCACAAATCTATTATTATAGGGACATGCTTTTTACTGAATTTTTTTGCGGCGTGCACGATTCCAAGTATTTGGGTAGGTGAAATTAAATGATATATCCTTTTACTCCTTAAAATCTGCACTAGAAACGAAGTGGAGCACTTTTTTAATGAAAATGTTTTTCCATTTTTTCAAACAAGTTTATATCACTTTTTTAAAATGGTTAAAACGAATTTTAAAAAATGATATAAACTTGTCTAAAAAAATGGAAAAAATTGTTATTAAAAAATTATTCGACTTAGTTTGTAATGTAAGTTTTAAGAAGTAAAATGAGATATTAAATATTTAATTTTGTCTACCTAAATGCTTAGAATCGTGCACGCCGCAAAAAACTACAATAAAAAAGTTCTCTTTTCGTAACGCTATAATTAAAAAATCCAATATTTCCCTTTTATTCAGAAATAGAAAATAATAAACAAATATTCTGAGATTTTGAAAATACATGGAAAATTAAGTCAACATGCTTACCTACAAATACATAACTCTAATTTTTGGAAATTCATTTGTTTATGTGTTTTATGCATGTTAGAAGTTCGCGTCTTGCGATGCGCCATGCGTCGTTATTAAACACACGGATGACGACGCCAACTTACAACATCAATAACTTATTAGTCTAGGTACCAATCGGGGTTCCGTGGCCGATGAAGGTCTGCGGATAACCAATGTTTTTTATACGTATTTTAGCCCGCTAATTACAAATTTCGAGGATGTTTTGCAGGAGAGTGTGAAATTTAAAAGTTATTAACAATTTAATTGTTTAAACAGCTGTCATAATGAGACAATACATTAAATACATTAAATAAAAATTCTGGTTCAAATTTTTTACATTTGAATGTTCTAAGTTATAATATTCACAGAAAACATTATGAAAAAAATATTAATATACTATGAATAATAAAAAATAGCGGAAAAAGTAATTTTTTTGTTTATAAGCTAAGTTAACAATGTTTTTATTGTAAACTAATATTAAATACTATTCAAAACGATTCCTCGTTTCAAAACAAACAATTTTATGTACAATAAAAATGATTTTGATCAGAGGATTCAGAAGGAAAGACTTTTTGAATACCGAAATGCGCCACGCCCCCCATTGCGATGCGCTCCGCCGTGGACTTTCAACTTCATATGCTCCTTTCTTCTGAACCTACCAATAAAAATCAACTTTATGGTACATGAAATTGTTCATTTTGAAACCAGAAATCGTTTTGAATAATTTTTAATATTTGTTTACGACAAATAAATTGTTCATTTAGTTTATAAACAAAAAAAAACGTGTGCGCCACGGGACGCGCGACAGAAGTGATGACTTCAAATTGATTTTTATAGAAATCAGCAAGTGTTGCCTCGCTCGTAATAGAAACTACAATATATCGAAGTAAAATTAATAGAAAATTGGAATCAGAAGTGCTGTAGGCATGCAAGCACACTATCAGAAAGAAAATCGGCAAACATCTTACAGCTTCTAAATTGTCTACATTCTTTAGTTATACAGCAAACGTAAGTTGCACGCCGTCGTCTATCTTCGTTGTCATGGTGTAGGACCATATATATATATATGTATATATAACTGTTTATATATATATATATATATGAGTGTGTTTTAATATATATATATATATATATATAATTTAATGTGCAAAGGGATGTTTGAAAATATTTTAATGATATATATATATATATACACTAGGGGGTACCCCCCTGCTCGCTCCGTTCGCCAACCATCATAACCTCAATCTTAGTTTTAATATTAACTTAATATAACTTAGATCAATATAATAATTAACGTTGCTAAAACATTTTCAAATATTAAATATAAGTAAAAAATTTACTGTGTAAAGGTATTATTATTTACTGTGTACGTAAATGTTAAATACTTTCTTATTTTCCTGTATAATTTACGAAAAATGTTATATAGTGTTACGGACTTAAGCCGTGGCAGCTCAGGTGTCTCGGCCGACGATGTGCGAAAGCATCGTCGGCAGGAGACATCACGGCTGGCTGTTACCAGGCGCAAAAGCTCGCCTACGACTAGCCAAGGAGCGAGCGGGCAGAAGACCGTCGCCTCTCGAGTGGCTCGGAGCTACCTGGAAAAGCAATAAAGATATTATCTACCGAACTACACCTGGTCTTATTTCCCGAAGGACGAACTCGACACTAATCCGTAACAATAGAATTAGAGAGGACTAAAAAAATACCACTGGGATTACCCTAAAAACCAATAGTACTTAAACAAAAAGTGTTGTACTAAGAAGAAGGTTTATTCACAGGAAAGTTAAACCATAGAATTTTTTCAGTTTTTAAAAAAAATAGCTGAAGACATTATTTCCACACCACCATAGAAGTATATGAATAGGCGCGTTTTTTCAAAGTGGTAGTAGGCCTAGTCCACTGTTTTTTGATTAATGCATTATAGAAATAATAAATTTGAAGAACTGTCAAATAATGTTTTCCAACATTTAATAAACTCTGAGAAGGAAATAAAGAATTACATGAATCAGAAAAATAGATATTGTCAATGAGTCAAAATATCGTATACAGTTAAGTAAATACTTTAGTACACGCGAAGCAAAATGGCTGACAGTAATTAGAGAGTACCATAGAAGGAAAATAGATATTGCCAATGAGTCCAAATATCGTGTACAGTTAAGTAAATACTTTAGTACGTATTCAAAATTCCCAGTCTTGTCCGAGTATCTCACTCTCAAGCAGTCGTCCTAAGACAAAACGAAAAAGTGACTTTTTTGCTGATCTAGATAAATAAATGATAATTTATTTAATGTGGAAGAACTGTAACCGCTCTATTCTTAAACAATAGTCATCATCTATTTCCAGTTATAGGTAAGTAAAAATTAGTTCCTCGAATTAACATATATTCACGCGATAAGATGTTAATGAGTTCATTCAGAAGCAAAATGGCTGACAGTAATTAGAGAGGACTAAAAACCATACCACTGGGATTACCCTAAAAACCGTTTTGTTTATAGTGATTTCCCCTGTAGGCCTATTCCACTGTTTGTTGATTGAAGCAAAATGGTTGAAGCAAAATAGCTGACAGTAATTAGATTTCAAGAGGACTGAAAGAATAACGTTGCAATTATTCTAAAAACTTTGTGAGAATCGTTCAAATATTATACAAATGCAATAAATTGTAAATCATAGTTAAAATTGTTATAAATATATAATACATTATGAAATCTTTGTGAGAAGATGTATTGAAGATTTATGATGAATCATTCAAACTTATTGATTACAGAAATCGTAAATTTATAGAACTGTCAAATAATGTTCTACGAAATCTAAGAAACCTTGAGATCGAAATATAAAATTATATTTAATCTGGATTATGTATTGACAATGAGTCGGAATATCATGTACAGTTAAATAAATACTTTAATATAAGCAAAGCAAATGGAATGAAGTATCTCTTTTAATACAATCAAATGTTTTAAAATTTATTATTAATTTAATTTAATTTAACTCAATTTAGAAGTTAATAAATGAGAACTGAAGAAATGTTCAAAGGCTGTACAAAACAGCTTATAGGCCTAATTGTAATTTTAATCCAATATTAAATTCAGGAAGATTAACACGACAATATTTTTTACATGCCTATATTATGGTAGAAAGTAATCGAATGAATTTTTTAAGAAACAATCGAAAAAAATTACGCATTGAATGTTATCAGGGTTTATTAGATCATATAAATCTTAGTGCATCCAATAACCTCTTCATACTACCAGCTACTTATATCGGAAGTCCTAGGTATATGCAAGAACATTATCAGGATGCAATGGCAATAATGAGAAATAAAGGTCGACCTGATTTATTTATTACAATAACATGTAATCCTAAATGGAAAGAACTTAAACGAATATTACAAAAGTTTCCTACAGGTACTTCTCCAAATGATAGACCAAATATTTCAGTTAGACTATTTTATGCAAAATTTTTAAGTATTTTAAAAGATATCACGAAAAAACAAATTTTTGGTAAAGTTGTAGCTTGCGTTTATATAATAGAATTTCAAAAACGAGGTTTACCTCATGCACATATGTTACTAACTTTTCATCCACAAAATACACTAATAACCCCGAAAGATATTGATAAATATATTTCGGCTGAATTTCATCTTATAATAGTAAATTACAAAAATTAGTTTTGAAAGATATGTTGCATGGACCACATAAGAAAAATTCCCCATGTTATGTTAAAGACCAACAAATTTGCAAAAAAAATTTCAAAAACCATTTCAAAATAAAACACCTTTTCAAAATAATGGATATTCATTATACAAAAGACAAAATAATATTCAGAACAATCATTTCTGTATAAAAAAAATATAAGTCAAAAACTTCCTGTAGATAATTCTATGGTTGTACCATACAATAATTTTTTATTACAAAAGTATATGGAGATTGGAAAAATATCTTGTCACAGTTAAAAATATTAAAGTTGAACGTTTAACTGTACATACAAAAGATAAACAAAAAATTATTTACCAAGAACACAAAGAAAAACAAGCTTTAAATAATTGGAAAACTACTTTAATTGTATGGTTTGAATTAAATAAAAAGGATGAATTTGCAAACATTTTAAAATATATTAGTGTAACAGAATTTTATATATTTGATAATGTTTCTAAAACTTCGAAAAAAAGAAAAAATAATAAGAAGGATAAAGCAATTGGACGAATGTGCGTTGCATCACCTAAAGATTCAGAGCGATTCTTTTTAAAACTTATTTTAAATCATGCAAAAGGTCCAAATTGTTTTGAAGATTTGCTAATATATGAAAATATAAAATATAATACAAATTATATTTTGTATACCTGTTACTGTTCATATAAATTGTATGGATTCTCAAAAAAATAAATTGAAGAGAGTTAAAACAAGGCAACCTATGGTAATTACTGATACACTACTTAAAACATTTGACAAGGTTGCCATGGATATAGTAGGGCCATTGAATATTACAAATAATAATAATAAATATATTTTAATCATACAGGGTCAAATATTTGAGAGCGAGTCCGTTATCAGATCAAACAGCTGAAACTGTAGCTGATGCTTTTATAAAGCAATTTATTTGTATTTTTGGTTCTCCAAAAGTTGTACTGACGGATAGAGGATCTAATTTTAAAAGTAAATTAATGAAAGCTGTTGCTAAGAGATTTAAATTTTCAAAAGTAGAAACTACTGCTTTTTCGCCTGCATCAAATGGTTCGCTTGAAAGAGCGCATCATCCATTATGTCAATATTTAAAAAACTTTTCATCGAAAAAAAATTTTTGGGATAACTTACTTCCTTTAGCGCAGTTTCAATATAATACAAGTATTCATGTGCACATAGATGTATGCCATATGAATTAGTATTTGCTTATCCACCTAATTTACTTTCATCTGAGCCTTTAAAGGTATCAGAACAATTACCTACGTACAACAATTATTTGACCAATCTGATAACAAATATGAGAGAAATGGCTGAACTAGCACGTGAAAATTTAATAGTTTCAAAAGTAAAATCTAAAATGTATTATGATAGACTTATAAATCCTGTAAAATTTAAAAAAGGAGATGAAGTATGGTTAATAAAAGAACCAAAACCGGGTAAAGTGGAGAAAAATCATAATCTCGGACCTTTTGAAATTATTGATGTGGCTGAAAAGGGTAATATAACAATAAATAAAGATGGAAAGCAAATAGTAGTTAATCCAAATAAATTGATTTTATTTAAAAAATTTAACATGTTTTGTTTGTTTTAGGCATTTCATCATGCTGTGAAGATATTTCGTTATTTTTAACATACTTTTCAAATAATTGAAGCAGCTATAGGCTTTGATTGTGGCGCTACATCACCCAATATTATAACTTATTTACTACTGGAATCTGGAGAATGCGATTTTCCAGATAAGCAAGTAAATTCAACTGAGGTTGCAATAGAATTAATTCAAATAGCAGATTTTCGATCAATATCAATTATTCAATGTAAAGTTGAAATTCATAAAACAACTTTTTCATGTGGAATATTTGGTCATTTAATACCAACTAAAAATGCAGAACAACAGTATATTAAAGAAATAAGCCATGAACAATGTCAATTGTTACATGAGACGGGTGTATTTAAGCTTGGTGATGTACATATTATTACAGATTTAAAAATTAATACTACTACAAAGGGTATTGATTTTGCGGGCAGTGCAGCAGATAGATCATGTTTTGGTGCTGCATATGCAGATAGTTTTGGTTCGTGGAACGATGTATTTGTTCGTGGTTTAATTAGGATTACATTGATCGAAAATAGTGCTAAAGTAAATTTAATAATTGATAAGTTAACATTAAGTTCAGGAATTGTATGTAAATTTTCGGATAAGCATTGTATGGATATGGAAGGAGGTAATTCATTTTGGAATGTGTTACCTAATAATAACGAAGATTGTTTTAAAAGTTGTTATGATATTTTATATAAAGGCATAACAACTAAATACTTCAGTAATGATACTAAAGAAATTGTTTATACAGTAGAAGCTAATGAAATAACATTTGCATTAGCGATTAAAAATAAAGAAATTCATTGTAGTAGAGAATTAATTCGTACGGAATATCCAAAATTATTTATTATGGAGAAAGATAACATACTAAATATAAATTTTTTTGATTTAGATAGATCAGAGAATGGTGAGGTAATTAATAGAATAAGTTTTGATTTATTTACATATGTTAATTCTAAATTTGTGTATGTGGAAAGACATTTAAGAAAACAAATTAATGATTTATATATTGATTTACTCACGGAAAAATGTGAATTAGAAAGAAAGGTTCTAAAAAGTTCCTTATCACTTACTACTATTTCACCTGATGAATTCGCTTTTAATATAATGAAAAAACCAGGATATATGGCCAAAATTGCTGGCGAAGTTGTGCATATTATACGATGCGTACCAAGAGAGGTAGAAGTTTTGCAGCTTAGTGATTGACGTTATACGTCCTCGTGCCGCATGTCCAGCGTCCTCGCGGACCCAAAAAAAATGGTTCATACTATAAGCGCCGCGCCTCATAGCCGCTGTTGTTATAACAATTTTAAGTATGTGTATACATGTTTGTGTGTGTGTCCCTGGGATGCCAGCGGGGGATGGCCCCGCAAGAGTATGCGCCATTGGTGCTTCTGTGTATATATCTACTCTGTATGTATATGTATATTATTCGTGTGTGTATGTGTATTATTCTTGTGTGTATATGGTGTGCGGCCGCTGCCGCTTACAATTGTTTTTAGAGTCCTCCACATATACATTTTTTCTTAACATAATAATATAATTACAATGATAATGATAATAATAGCATATGATACAATGGTAATAGATTATAACAGTAATAATAATATAATAATATAATAATATAATAATGTTTTATTATTGTTTGGTGCTATAATAGTAATGTTATATAATAATAATTCTTATTATTATATAATAGTTATTCTTCATTAGTATGGTACTAATGGCCTGTAATAATAATGGTGAATATAATATCTAATACTAGAGTTGTCGCGATGGTAGGTCTTTACCTTACTGCGGCTTGGCAATATACTCTATTAATTTATACTTATTCGCTTCAGAAATGCTATTCTTACGTACGTGTGGCGCGAGTGATTTCTTCATGCGCGGCTATCTTTCGTCGCATCGTCTTTCTTCGCGCGCGCCGTGTTCCGTGCGTTATCACACTTGCACTGCGCGCTCGGACTCGGCTCTGTTCTCAGTGCCCTACTACTAATTGCTGCGTGCGTATCGACCCAGTTTTTTTTGTTGTCTTGTTTATTCATTTGCCATGCGGACTTGTGCGCGTAATTGTCCTGCTCACAAGTATGTACGCGCGTTTTGCTTGATTGCTCCGCGTTAGTGTGTGCATAGTTGTCATCGTTCTTTTTTTTTGTTTTGTAGCCAGCTTGTTTCCGATCGGGATGACTCTAGTGTGTGTATCATACGACGCACGCGATCTTCGCATTCGGTTCTCACTCCCGGCCTACCCTCTGTCTACCGGCGTCCGCCTCGCTTTGACCTGCGCGCAACCCAGCGCCGATTAGTGGCCCAATATTTTCCGCCAACCGCTCATGCTGCCATGCTCGGATTTACTGTGCAATAGGTTAACTACCTTCGTGCTTACACTCTGGCTGATACCGTCTATGGCAGTCACATAGTATGCATGAACTGGCCTGTTCTCGAGGGGATGCTCTCCAACTATGTGGAGAACATCCTTCTGCACGAGCTTGTCCACACTTACTTGGAAGTAGCCGAAAGTGATCGCGAGCATGGTTGCGCCTTCCGGATCTGGTGTCGCGAGATTAACCAGCGGGGTCTGCATGACGTCGCGATGAGCAGCCCTGGCCTTGCAGCGCGCGGTGAGGTGAGGATCTATGTTGTTAGTATTATGCGGGTCTGCGACTTTCGGTGCTCGATGCGTCATAGCTCCGAAACGGTGCGTGCTAGCGTGACGTTAGTCATGAGCGAGACTGTTGCTCGGGTGCCCTTCTGCCCGTTCGCGACGGGTGATGGGCCCTTTTCCGATCTTGGGTCTAGTTAAGGGCTCCGGCGCTCGTCCCGTTCGGTCGGTCGCCATAATTCCGAAACGGTGCGTGCTAGCGTGACGTTAGTCATGAGCGAGACTGCTGCTCGAGTGCCCTTCTGTCCGTTCGTGAAGGACGATGAGCCCTTTTTTGATTTTGGGCTCCATAAGGGGTCCGGCACTCGTCCCGCTCAGGCGGTCGTCACGCTGCCTCGTGCACTGAGGTCCGCGGTTCTCCTACTTTTCCCTTCGATACCCCAAACCTATTTCCCTCCCCCTCGTATCAACCTGTTCACGCATCGTGACGCGTAGCGCGCCGTCCGAGGGCATGGTCTATAAAACAAAAAAAAAAATTTATTTTTGTTGCAGGGAGAGGTCTATGCAGTACTGCTGCCGCATTTGCTCATATATTTAAATATATATTCTACGCATACTATTTTGTTTACTTGTTAAACCCTTATATACCTTGTAATGGATAAATAAACCTCCTATTGTTCTTAAGGCAGTATTATATATTTTCTTTACGGTTAATGGAATCCCCTCCTTCTTAGCTCGTTATAGTTGTATTTAGTGCGGACCCTGTTTCCTACGCTTCTATGCATTGAAAGTTTTCCTGCTGCCGCGCGAAGCGATCGAGCGGTCTGCTTCTTCTCATCTTACAGATTATATACATTGTTGCTATTATCAATATTAATATTAGTATACCGCCCAAGGATACGCCGAGGACAGTCGTACTCCATAAGTTCCTTCATTCGAACGGTATAGCCTTTCGGTCAGCTGTCTCGCGCGCTTTTACTGCTATCGGGTGCAGTGCTGCTCCGTGCTGCAAGCTTTCTAAGTTCGCGCTGTGCTGACCCTCCATTCGATTTTGCGTTTCGCGCTCTATCGCGCTTCGCAGTTCCGGCTCTACTTGCTCAGATTTGTTCAATTTTTGCAGCACCGTACTATGTCGAAATCTATCGTCGCGAAGCTTGAATTATTAGCTATTGCTTGCAACGCCGAAATCCGCGCGTCAGCTGTGCGGACGGTGCAACCGGGTTGCAGCAGCCCGACTCCGGCGATTGTATACGTTACTTGCTCTGATCTTACGCATCGTTCGTAGATATCTTCATCGGCTCGGGTTGAGAATATCCATGTGTTCGCGTTGTGCAATCGCAGCCAGAATGTATTCCGCAATTGCCGAAACCGCACATCGCACTGACCCGGGTCTGTTACTTCCTGTACGGCTGCGATTTTTACCTCACATGGGATGCTGCCGCGCATCTCGCGTATCGGTTGCGGGTCAACCAACCTTTAATGTGTCGCAAATTAGTTACTTCTTCTGTGGTTAGCGGCAGATACGTGCGATTTGATACGCTTACCGCGAAGTATCGGAATTCTGGCCATATGTACGTGGCCGTATTTGCTATGCCTAGTGCGCGCTGGATGTTGGGGACCGGTGAAGCTTTGAACTATATTATATTGTTCTAAATCTAATAACGGGATTGCGATTTTATAAACCAGATGCCTGTCTATATAAATTATAGTTGTCTTGCTAATTTGCATTACTTCCAGCTCAGAGAGCTCTTGCTCGGTTACCGGGAATTTTGCCGTTTGAACTATTTTTTCTACGTTTTTTGTGGCTGCGGTAAAGGTCTCTGGGGGCACCAGGCGCGGATGCACTACGCCCTTGGTCGCGAATAATATGGCGTCCAGGAGTGTCTCACTGTCGGCGTTGAACTGGCTGACCCCTGCGCTTATACTTAGCATTGCCTCGTCCAGGGCCAGTTCTTGCTCGTTCCGTGCCGTGGCATTTTGGAGGATCCCCATCGCCGTTTCCACGTTACCCATTCGCTCGCTAATATTTGATAATTCCTGTTCTACGACCTCGGTTTGATTTGCGAGCAGGGCCACCGTTAATTTAACGTCCCCGGCTATCACGTTAATTGCGGTCTGTACTTCGATAAGGTCCTTTTCGTTCAGAGATCTGTACAGGAATTTTTGTATATAACTCCGGAATGGCACTACTCTCGCCCATCTCTTCGCGCGCTTGCATGCCGGTTGGCGATTCCCGATGGCTAATAGCTGCTCGATATGTCGCGCTTTATCCGTCACCTCCGCGGCTTCTTTCGGCCACGGGCCCTTTTGGCACTCCGTGCCGCAAATCTGGACTAGCCTACGGATATTTTCGCTTAATTCGCTTGCCACGTCGAAGTATGGTTGGAGGTTTACTTTCTGGATAATGTCCCAGTCGGAGCTGCATGTGGATAGCGGCGCCAATTTTTCTGCGATTAGCCCGATCGTGTTGCCGGCCGCGTGAATCGGTTGAGGCGCGTCGCCGGTGTCGGAGGCGTTTTGGGCTGCGTTGGCCGATACAAGCGTTGCCCTGTAACCAAAATGTGTAACCGTCACTCGCCTATTCATGGTTTTCTTTGTGCGGCACGTCCGGTGCCGCAAAAAAAATGGTAAAAAAAAGAGTTACTCCTGGGCTGAGCTTGCATCGGACTTTGCTGCTCTCGCGAACTCCCCTACGTGTTTTAGTTTGTCCACGTGCAGGACGCGCGTCTCGCTGCCGTCAGTGATCGTTACGTTATTGGTTTTATCATTAACACGCTGCACCTCGAATGGGCCGATGTACTCCGTTGCAAATTTCCCCTTCCTCGGTTCTTTGAGCAGGAATACCATCTCTCCCTCCCGAAAGAGCTTCATGTTTAAATGCCGGTCGTAATAATGTTTCGATCGGTACTTGGATTGCACCAGGTTCAAGGCTGCCATAGTCTGTAGTGCTGCCAAGTTACCGGTCATGCTCTCCAAGTACTGATTATATGTTATTGAATCACTCGCACTTGGAAAGCTCGATGGGGTACGTGGTTTTATTATTCGTGGAGTGTTTGAATACGTTGATTGCGAGCTTCTTTTTCGCGGCCCCGGTTTTCCATAGCCAACGCATTACCAATATCGGCCTTAGGCGCACGGTTACGCCCTGTTTGCGTTGGTATCTGACCGCGGTTTCCGATTTTTGTGGCGCGCTCGGTTCCTCTACTTCGTTACTATCGTTTGTCGATCTCGTAGGCTCGCGTGTTTGACTCTCGTGCGCGGTCGATGCGTTTATTTGCGACGCCTGGTCCGAATCTCTTTTATCGTTCGGCATATCATAGATACTCGGAGACTCGGCCCTGGTCTCTGCCTCGCTCAATATAGGTATCTTTTTGCTCTGTTCCAATCCACTCGTTGGCGCGGGTGAGTATACCCTCGGAGTTCTTTGACTTAGCGTCGGCAGCGAGGTTTGGACTTTGCACAGAGGTGCTATATCGCGAATATATCGCCACGCTCCCTGCGGCATTATCTCCGGCGCGCTCGATGTTTTCGCGATGGACGAATTCCATGGCGTATCCAGCTTGGATGGCTGCTGGTGGCCTTGCTGTTTTTTGTATGTCGATTCTTGTTCGCCCATTACTAGTTTGGTCGGATACCACTGAATTGACTCTTTCAAAATTTCGTCGACGCGTTTCCTTTCGTCGGTGGTGAGCCGAAATTGCGCATTTCGCATCCGCTCAAGTGTCACCTTGGTTAACACGGTCTCGGAAAGAATCGAGCCTTTATAAATGATCGCGTATACGTCGCTGTTGTATCTTTTTGAATTTTTTTAGACTTTGCGCGATCGGCCGATTCCCTGATTTTTAACCGCGCGTGCACGGAATATCCGTCCTGGCGGTGCCCCCCCCTTCCTCGTCGGTATTTGCGCGTCAGCTAGCGGGAACAATTACTCGCGCGTTAGCTAGGGATTTGGCTCGCCGTCTCCGATTACCGGATTCCGCGAAAGCGCGTCTGCGTTGCCATTTTTATTTCCTGGCCGATATATGATATCGAATTCGTATCCGATAAGGGCCGCTTTTAATCTATTAAACCGTAAGTCCGGTTTTTTGGTGGAGTGGAAATGTTTAAGCTCCTAGTGGTAAAGATAGCTCCGGAATTGCTCCTTCGCGAATACGACTGCGAGAAGCTCTGTGTCGTAGGTCGGATACTTTAATTCGCTGCCCTTGAGACACCGCGATGCGAACGCACATGGCTGGTCCTGTCTCAGCTTTCCCTGGGAAAGGCCGGCTCCAAGAGCGTAGTCGCTGGCATCACACGTAACTATGAATGGTTGATCAAGGTCCTGTGCCTTCAATCAACCGTACTATCAATCATGATGAACCAAAGTGGAAAACCTTCCTTATGAGTATGGTCACAAACTGAGTGGAGCAGAATTGGCAAAAATAAGTTCAAAGTCAATGTTACGTATGTTTACATATGTAACATTCACTATAATTATTAATATTGTCAATATATGTTTAATTAATTATATTAATTTTGTGTTTTTCAGGAATCTGTTCCACTTAGTCTGAGACCAGACTCATAATGAAGATTTGGCACTTTGATTCATCAGGATTGGTGGTACGTTCCATCAGAAACATGCGGCAAGTGAATAAACGTGACGAAAATCATGATTTTTGGTAAGCAAATACCTTTAATTGTTTTTAAATGTTACACTCACTTTATGCATAAGTGATGTATAATACTTGTATTTGAAAGCAAAAATATAGTTTTTAGAGCACCTATATATCTATTAATTTTTTACAACACTAACAATTTTTCTTTTTTTTCAGGTTTTAACACTGTCATAACCCCTTAAAAGAGAAAAAAAAGGTAATAATAATTATAAAATTGGCAGGATATAAGGATAGGTTAATGGAAAAGATGAATAAAATACAAATTTATACAAAATTAATTATATTATTACTATTTATTGTAACGGGCGGTGCGCCCGTATGAGCTGGTCGGCGCGGGACATATGACAGTGCGTTGTTGGCTCAGTGGTAGAGCACGCGCCTAGAGATCTCAGGTGCGCGGGATCGATTCCTGGTCCCGGCACATCGCTTTACTTTTATATGTCCTAATTCCATCTTCCTCCGCCCCGTTACATTATATATTATTACATTGATATCGGTGAGGTATTACGGGACCTAGTATACAATGATAAAAATCTTTAAAAACTTCACAGTAAACACGATGGGTGTTGTTACTATAAACAGATATTTCATAAAAAAATTAATTAACTAATCCAAATGCGTCAAAGTCTGGTTCATACGCTCTATTGCAGAACTGCTCTGCACAAAAACACTGCCATCTCCTCCAAGTTCTGGTAATTTGCCAGTCAGTGAACAGTAACAATTATTTTTGAAATATAATTCATGTAAAATAGAGTAAAAAAAATAATAAAGATAGATACGTTAATATTATTGTACCTGAATTGATGTCCATTTTCGGTCACGAACAGTGGGTTCTGGAGGAGCAGCTTTTCTTACTCTTTTAGCTCTCTTACATTTGCGGGTATGGTCCCATAATTGGAACTAATGTATAATGAACAACAAAAACAAAAATTATTATTATGTATATTAATAAAAGAAGTAGAAATATTATTTTTAAAATATACTTACACAAACAGGTATTTTGCGCTTCATTGGGAAGTTGTACATATTGATTTGATGCTTGTAAAATGAATACTTACCTTAGCCTAAGCTGTGGCACGTTTTATAGCCATAAAATTGTTTAATAAGCATAATTTTAAGTAGGATATTTCACAAGTAGAGCGTTTGAATTTTGAAATAAAGATTACATTGCAAATTCTTTGCAATGTCTTAGGCCCCGAGGTATAATGTTTTATGACATTATCTATTTTGTTTATTGCTACTATGTAAAGAGAATTATAAGGTATAAATTATTGTTTAAAAAAAACAGTTATTTCAAAATTAAAATCAATTGATTATGTCAATTGTGTATTGTCACACTTTCAAAAGCAAGAGCTCAGCTAACGCTGAGCTTGCGAAACGCAGACTAAGCGTTATACTTTTGAAAGATCGCGATATTGTACGTAGTTTTACGAAATGTTTAACAATTAATATTAAATAAGGTGGTAAATTTGTAAATTAATTAAAATTCTTTTGTTGTTCTTATCTATCTCTCCGAGGCAATGGTTTAGAAAGGGTTTAAAAAAATTAAAACTCCTTTCTTTTAAGAAACGACGTTTCGGCGATCATTGTCGCCCTCATCAGGAAACAGTCAAAAAAATTTTATTACAATAAACATACAAACTTTAAAATGAACACAGTATTACATGGAAAAGGCGATATTTTTGAAACTTACATATTGGAGCACATTTGATTTGTGTACATCTCGATAATCCTTTCCCCCGGCTAGTTAACAGCGGGGGAAGAGAGAGACCGAGTGACACAGCTAGTATTTATACCACTTTGTCAGCTACTGTCTCGGAAGTGAGGAAGTAGCCGGCAATCGTCGCTTATATAGTGCGAAAAGTCTTTCGCGCGGTTTGTTTACACATGACGTCACGCATCACCTCATCCTTTTGATATATACAAAGTTGATTTTAATTCTTAAGCTGGTATATTAAATGTGTGTCAAGTGATGCGTGACGTCATATGTAAAGAAACCGCGTGAAAGACTTTTCGCACTTTATAAGCGACGATTGCCGGCTACTTCCTCACTTCCAAGACAGTAGCTGACAAAGCGGTATAAATAATAGCTGTATCACTCGGTCTCTCTTTTCCCCCGCTGTTGACTAGCCGGGGGAAAGGATAATCGAGATGTGCACAAATCAAATGTGCTCCAATATGTAAGTTTCAAAAATATCGCTTTTGTATGTATTATTCTGTTCTTCTGAAATTTGCATGATTATTGCTCTCTAATAAAATTTGACAGTTTCTTGATGAGGGCGACAATGATCGCCGAAACGTCGTTTCTTAAAAGAAAGGAGTTTTAATTTTTTTAAACCCTTTCTAAACCATTGCCTCGGAGAGATCGATAAGAACAACAAAAGAATTTTAACAAACTACCGAGGGATAAAATCATACTAGATAGTGTATACACACTCATCTAAATACATTGTAAATTAATTTTAGTGCTTAAAAGAGACGCAATGCCCTTAATTAGTCAGTCAGAATTTTGTATTGACTCCGTCCACGCCGGTCTAAAAATTGGCGGAGTTCCTAGTTAATCACGATTAATTGTGTATTAGTATTTGATTTTGAATAAAAGGTGTATTGTCATTTTCTATTTTAAAATACGGTGTGTAATATTGTTATTTATACCTTCAACAACTAATTTTCGATACATACTGGAGATTTATCAACCACTTAGCCAAGCAGTTATTTACAAAAAGGTAAGGTTTTTAAAAAGTACTATTTATTTAGGAGAGCACAAAGACCCTATACCATATCTCTTTTAAAAATAATATTCTGATCACTAGTGAGAGTAGTAGTCAGGATATAACAATATAATACAAATTTTGACATATTTTTCAAAAAAGTAATCAACATTATAATCTATACAAAATTTAATTAAGTAACACTCACACGTATTCACAAATGTCTGGCTAACGTATTCAAATTTACGAATAAAATACATCAAACTAATATATAAGACGTATGCGACAGTTGCAAAAATGAGATGATTCATAAAAAAATAAATTATAACAATTTAAGATTACATCATTTCATCAACGTATTTAAAAATATATAAAGTCAAATAAATTTATATAAAATTTTATTGCAGATTCCGCATGTACGCTCAAACATTTTTAATAATGTCTGCTCAAAGTATTAAAATTTATAAATAAAATACATTCAGACTTTTTTAAATATATATGAGACAATCAATTTAATAACAATCAATTACATACAAAAACAAATAAAATTAATATAACAGTGGATTAGGCCTACAGGGGAAAACCACTTTAAAAAAAACGCGCCATATCTATTTACCTGAATGGTGGTGTGGAAATAATAGAAATTATAACTTCTTAATATATATCTATTTACTTCAGGGACGGTCTGTTAATAATAGAACTTTCATCTTTTTGTAATAAATAAGTAACAGTAATGTGAATAAACATGTCTACATATATGAAGTGAAGAGTGAAGGGGCGCTGAGGGGGAACCGAATGAGTGGGACGAGGCGGGGGGTGAGGATGGGCTAAATTCCAGCGTGGCTCAAAACAACTATATAATATATGCGTGCGTAAGATGTGCGTGCGTGCGTGCGTGCGTGCGTGTGTATGTGTGTGTGTGTGTTTGTGTGTGTAAGTATACTCGCAAAGTATACCTATATATGTATAGAGGCAGAGGAGACACAGAAACACACAGTACACCTACACACACACACATACATATACAGAGGGAAAGCCCTGAGTACTCTATAGCTCTTAGCTGGTAGTAGCTATACGGCGCCTACAAGGGCCCAGAAGGGCCTAAGAGTTCAGAGTATAAAGAGAACACACAGTATAGAGAAGCTAGGTCTTGCTCTAAGTCCGCTGCATAGAAACTATCGGTAGTGGGGATCGCTGCACTCCCCTCGCTCTCTCTCCTTTTCCTCTTTTTTGCTTTCCAAGCTTTCCCTATGCTATCGAGGGGCGCAGTAGCGCTACGATGGCAAGCATAAAGTACGTCAGTACGTACGCCGCCGTCGGGCGATACCCAGACCCTATTATACATCTCATAGGCATTGTTCGAAACTCGACCTTCGGTTTTCTTCACTTTGACAGCTTTGTTTGTCATATGGGACTACTCAAACGAAAGCTTACGACAAAACTAACAAAATCACATAATGGTCACATTTTCTGAAATTGCTTCTATCAATAGATATTGTAAAGTGAAATTTCTGGCTCCTCAATTCTCCTCAAGAGAGAAAAATAAACTGAACAATTCAGCCTGTTACGTAAGCTCTACGTATTTCCGTAATAATATATTGAAACGTGCCAAAAGATTGCTCTTATGAGGCACGAGGGTTTGAGGCTCGAGAGTGAGGTTATGTTCGCGGATCGGTCGAGAAGGGGGTCGAAACCACCCTTGCAAGAGTGATCGTCCCTACGCACTAGGCGATTGTCCTGAGGGGTACTGCTCGTCAATCCGAGACGGAGGCCAGTATCGTTCTGGCTCGTGACTTATTGACTTCGGCGAATCGCCACGCAGTCAGAGGGGTACGGGTTCCAATGCACTCGGTGCTTGAGCGACACTGATCCCTCGCCCTGAAAGGAGGGGAAGTATAAATGAAAAGGAGTTTAGTCAATGTAAGAATAAAATATATTAAATAGATATACACAAGCAGTTAGCTTTGTAGCTCGAATGTATCAAAGAGGGGGGAGTGGCGTTATGCAACCTTTATCCGAGCTCTATGCTCATCATGGCATCAGGATGCATGCGGCCGGGAGCAGGTGCACAATTCCCTCGAGAGGGTCTTGTTCGCTGCTGTTGCGCTGGCTTTTATACTCGTGCGGCGCCTATGCTGCTGTGTATAAGCCGCTGCTTCCTCTCTTGGCGCTCGCTTGCACTAGGCATGAAAAAGGTGGCGCTGCTGTGATTTCTGCTTGCGTGTCGGCAGCGCTTGTGTTTGGCGTGGCGTCTTGCTGAAGTTTTGTGTTTGATGTTACCGGTATTTTACCGACGCTGTTTTTGTGATATATCGGTCGTTTCCATATAGACATCATGCATCAATATAGATATATATTTATACATGCTGTGCAGATGCAGACGATGTTTCACGGTGAAACATTATTTTGACGTCCGCAAGCGTCCCTCTCTCTTCCTTACTCGAATGACCGTTGCTGCGTACACGACTCGCAGGAGAGGGGACCGCCATAAAGTGGCCAGTGTGCGCCCGAGTTCAGGTGCAGGGGACACGGAGGGTTTTTCCACAGGTATGCTGGGCAAATACGCGCGCGGGGGAAAACCCTCGCTGCTCGCCGCGCTTTCTCCCCCCACCACCGCCGCCTGAGAGCCTCGTATTTATAAGGGCCCTGCAATCTCCCTCGACAGAGGAGTTCTCCTGTGTCCTTGCAGAGCAGAGCAGATCCCTCCGTCGAGCCTGTCTGTCTCTAAGCGATCACTCGAAAGAACCTCTCGCTCCCCGCAGTCTACGACGAGCTCAGCACCTCGCCGGCCCTCTCTGCAAATAGCACGCGTCTCTCTAGGTTCTCCCATTTCTGAACCCACACAGGCCACTTGTAGGAGCGCAGCATCTTACAGGTACTCTGCAAACAGCCCGCGCCTCCTTCGGTAACCCGCCTCTCCTTTCCTGCTGACGGTTCATGGAAGCGCAACGCCTCGCGGGATCCCCTGCGAACAGAACGCGCCCCTCACGACGTCTCACAGGCCCCCTTCGTGGACAGCAACCTGCGACTCGCGAACAGCACGTGCTCCCCTCCCCCCACTGTTAGACTAGGTGTAGCCCAAACGCATAGATTGTAAGCCGAAAGTGTCTCTCACGACCCGTTTCATACAACTAACGACTCATTCATTATTTCGCCCGCCCTCCCGCACTCTCTTTCCCTACCCACTTCTACTTTCCCTCGACGTGAACGATGTCAATTTATATTTACAATAATCAACGTGGATATTTTAATTAATAATTTAACATATTATTATAAAATAGTGTGAAATATGACAATTAATATTTTAAAACAGTGTCGTTTTAAAACAGTGTGCAATAATCAAGTCAAATTCGTACATATTGAGTAACAGATTAAGGGGTTATGACAGGGTTAAAACCTAGAAAAAAAAGAAAAATTATTAGTGCTGTAAAAAATAAACATATGTAGGTGCTCCAAAAACTATATTTTTGCTTTCAAATACAAGTATTATGCATCACTTTTATGCATAAATAATATGCAAAAAGTGAGTGTAACATTTAAAAACAATTAAAGGAATTGCTTACCAAAAATCATGATTTCCATCACTTTTATTTGCTTGCCGCATGGTTCTGATGGAACCGTAACATCAATTCTAATGAATCAAAGTGTCAAATCTTACTTATGAGTCTGGTCTTAGACTAAGTGGAACAGATTCCTGAAAAACACAAAATTAATATAATTAATTAAACATATATTGACAATATTAATAATTATAGTGAATGTTACATATGTAAACATACGTAACATTGACTTTGAACTTATTTTTGCCAATTCTGCTCCATTCAGTTTGTGACCGTACTCATAAGGAAGGTTTTCCACTTTGGTTCATCCGGATTGATGTTACGGTTCCTTCAGAAAGCTGCGGCAAGTACATGAAAACCATGAAAAAACTAAATTTGAGTAAAAGGCATTTAAAGTTTATAATGTAAATCATACAAATGAACTCAGCTATACTTACAGAAACTATGTGGCATACCTTGATTTGCTTTTGGTACTTAAATATACATACAATAAAGTATATTTGATGGTATGCGCATATCATGCTGTGTGATAATAGCATTTAGAAGCTGGAAATAAAATAAAAATGATCGTTAGCTATTCATAATCAAGTTATGTTTATGAATTACAATTACATGCAATACTTACCATTATTAAATACACTTCAAGTTGTAAAAAAGTATGCAAAATAATACTCCAGACAGTCAATATAAACTCCCATCTTGTTGGATTGCACCCGTATAACTAAAAGCAAAAAATAAACCAACAAAGAAAAAGGTCATTATGAACACAATTATTAATAATTAGTTTTCAATACTTATCTGAAAAATTTTTGGATTCTGCAGAAGCTCTTGCACTTTTACAACACCACTGAGGTTCTAAGCATTGTTACAGCAGCTAGCAGACTAATTGCACTGATCTAGTGTCTTGGATGAAAAATAGCTGTTTGGCTGCTTTCTGCTGCTTTACAGAAAATTCTACTATACCGATCAAACAGTAATCTTCATTCTCGACCGGACGCTGTGAGGTACAACCTGTTCGAGTGGCAAATTCAAATTTGTTGAATGCCTTTACTTTAACACATTGAGTTTATTAACATAAAATCACACATAGAAAAATTAATTTTATGGATTTTATTTATTTCACGGATTTTATTTATTTTACGGAAATAAATTCATAACTCATGAGAAAAAAAAGGTTTGTAAAACGGTTTTTAAATCGTATTTTCAGTAAGATTTCTCATAAAACAACTCTGTAAAAAGTGTGGTAGAACAATCCTTTTCACAAGTTTGGCCTAATTAAAATATTTAAAAATCACGATTTTTCAAAAATTCCATATTCTACGGACTATTAACTGTGAAAAAAGTGAATAAAAAAAAAATTAATATTTTCAAAATTTTAACACTGTCATAACCCCTTAATAATATATAATTAGATAAGTATTGAGTTTTATTTTGATATATAGCAGTAAAAAATAAGTAAACTTAATCTAAACTGATTCTTTGTTGAAATGTTTTTATTTATTTTTCAGACGATATTTTCTATTTCCATTGCGGGAGGTTATGCACACAACTGTCAGGTTATATGGGAAAAAGGAATTCCTGTGACAAACAAGTAAAGTGAAAAAAGTATTTTTATTCGACAAAAATCTTATATTATATTAAAGTAAAACACTTTTTCTCCGGTTCTCCGGTTCTCCCGTTCTCCGGTAACTTAGAATTTCTAAATAACTTTCTTTAGAATACCTTATTTTTTTAAATTAGAGTGGCAAATTTAGTATTTTCATTGAATAATAAAATATTTTTGGGCTTTTAATTTATGGGCCTTAAAGTTTTGGGCCTTACAGCTTTGGGCCTTACATTTTTCAGCCTTAAAATTTTGTGCCTTATCTAACATTTTTGAACCTAATAATTGTTGGGGCTTACATTGTTGGGACTTAAAATTTTGTGCTATGCAAATGTTTTGGGCCTTATATTTATTAGGCCTTAAATTTTTAAAAAGTATTAAATACATTGAACTATTGAACATACTTCTACATTAATATGCCAATTAAATTTTAATAATAAGAATAGATTGTAGGGAACAACATATCGATTGTCAGCTGCTCTTAGAGAATTTATGTTTTTATAAATAACTTTTGTATCATCATTTCTTCGTTTATATATTGGATATCCTGTTGGTTGAAAACTTGTTTTATTATTGTAATTTTTTGGAAAGATTTTTTGTACAACTTTTCATATTTTTATTCATGCAAGGAGAATTTATATTTATTTCTCCACAAGGGCCGTGAATCATGAATTGTCTTACAATGCTATGTAACTGTATATATTTTCATTTGGGATTTATGCACTTATTAAATCATCTACTTTCTCAGGAGTATCAACTTTATAGTTTTTGTCCAAAAATAACAACTTATGCATGTGGGGTAGTCCTCTCTTCTGAAATTTTAGAACATATGTATAAGCAATGGTTTTTCCTTTAATTTTTGTTGAAATACTTTTGTTACGAGATCTGGTCGATCAATTGAACCTTCATATTTAAGTATTTAATGATGGAAAATTATAAGGATTAAATATTAAGATATTTTTAGCGGGTCAGTTATTTCCAATTTCAATTCTTGGGGATAAAAATATATGAAAATAACATCAAAAAATTAAAAAAAAATATAATTTCTGAAATAATAAATAATAATCTTCCTATTTTGAATCCTTTAATTACTTTTTTTGTATGAAATCCTTGAAAAGTTCTTTCACGAATTACATCCCGTCATCATTGAAATAGTCCTAATAAAATTAATAAATTACCATAAAAGAAGATAATTATATCTAAGTTATTAAATCAATTAACTACCTCATATAAAGTTACTAAAATACTAAATGATATAAGTAAAGGTCAAGGTCTTCATGTAACTAAATGAAAAGATTGATATAATTGATTCATTATATAATTTGTTTCAGTTCTATATAATGTCCTTAATACTGTAAAAACATAAGCTTGAATAATTGAAACACTTAATTCTAAAGTAACTAATAAATTCTGTCTGAATAATATAAGTAGTATACCCCTCGCTCTGGCGAACCCAAACCAACCCCCCACTCCGGACCCCCCCCCCCCCCATCCACTCCGGACTCACACACCATCGCGATATTTTTGTGCATGAGAAAGGGGGGTATAGTGCATTCATCGAAAATGACTTTTTTTACATCAGACTATAAAATATTTTTTTCTTTTCCATACATATTTTTCATTTCTTTGGCGTGAGAGATGGTTTAATTTGTAATGCTTTAACAAGATAAAATTTTTACAAGTTGTAATAAGGAACGGGGATTGGTTATTGGAAAAGGCGATTGAAAACATATTAAAGATTATTTTTCAGACCATTTATTCAATAGCTCATTTAACATATTTGTAAATTTTGTGACGAGTATCGTCACGCCGCATGCATATTTTATTCTAATACATATGTTTTTATATATTTGCATGTGAGTTGACTTTTCAGATGTTCCCGCGCACCAAAGTTGTACGAGAGTTGATGTGTTGCTGAACGCGTCGCCTGGTGAGAGAGTGCGTGTGAGAGAGAAGCTTGTAACGTTAGGTTAGACGTTAGATTCGATTCGAGCATCGAGCGCGCGTGTCGTATATCAGGAGAGCGTCTACTCTGGCGATAGGATTATTCGTTGCTATTATTTATTGTACAACAATTGCGATTACGCGTGTGAGTGGAGAGATACTCTACACCGTTGGGAGAGCCTACTGTTTACCAGCTAGCTGGACCGAAGCGAGACCGCAGTTTTAGCCTGATTGTCGTGTTAGCGTTCTCCGCATTATTTCTGTAAGTATCAGCTTCTCTCTTTCACTCTCACCAGCGCGTTCAACAATATTAGCTTTCTATTAACCGTGAGATTGCGTGCTAACGAAGCACACTTGTACGTTTATTCTGTTGTAATTCTCTGATTTAATTGACATAATATATGCAATAGTCTTTTACCTAACGTCACGTGTGTATTTCATTTGTGAGTTTATGGTTTTCCCTGTTCCCCTTTCTCTAAAACCCACGGAGAATCAAAGTAGTATAATCTACATTTAACGCGAACAATCCCCGTTACATTGGCGCCCATCAGTGGTTAGATTTAGCTAGATCAGGGAATAATTTTGTAGGAAAAACTTAGTGCGAAATCGCGAGTGTTCGTTGTAGGCGGATAAGCGTGCGGAGATATACATTGCGTGTATAGTATAGCGAGTGAGCGCGAACGTTGGCTTGTGTTTACATTGCGCGGCTAGACTTGTCGTCCGCGAACGTAAACATTGCGCGTTTCCAGCTATCGAAAATTTTAGCGTTGGCTGAAATATTATTTCGGGAAATAAGTTTTAGTTTCTCGTCGCGTGATTTATATGCTTGATGTTCGCGATTAATCAGTATACGTACTTACTGAATTAATAGTTGAATAGCGGATCGAATCTCAGATTGCGATTATACTAGGGGAATAATTTTTTGAATATTATTGATTGAACAATTAAGTGTAAATAATTGTTTTTCCCTATTGACATTAAATATTATTTTTATTATTTATATTTATGTAATATAATCGTAGTCAAATCGACTGGTTCAGTTTTCTGATTTATATATTGTGTGTGATAGCGTGATTTTGGCGTTGCTAACAGCTATATAGCATACGCGCTCAGCTGATTGTATGTGTGCGTGTACCAGTGTATCACCGAAGTAGGGTTAGATACAGGTATACTTTGCGGAGCGTATCGCAACGACGAAGCGTTGATTTACCGACAGTGTAGATAATAATTTCTATTTGAATTTTGTTTTGAAAGTGAACTTTATTTCTCGGTGTAGGTTTATTGAATTTAAATTGAGATTATTGACGAAACATTTTATTTTATTTTGCTTGTTCGTGATATAATTTAAGCGAAATTTTTTTCAATTTAAATTTTGGTAAAACAGTAAACTCTGAATTCGAGTACAGCTCGGTAATAAAATTTTGGTTTTTGTTGTAAATTTTATTTTGGAATTTTCTTTCGAATCGGAAAATTTTCTTTTGAATTTTTTTTTCCTGTTTCTGGTTGTAGTTTGGTTGGTAAATTACATAAGTGTAATTTAGAATTGCACAGAATTTCGAACGAAGGAGGCTGTGACTGAATTAAGAGCGACACGTGGAATAGTTTTTCAATTATTTAAATTTTGGTCATTATTAGTTTATTTCTTTCGTAATTTGTCTCTTGTATATTTTTTGATTTCGACGAAAAAAATTTGTTTAAGTTAGCGGGATCGCATTCAAATTTTGAAAATGGCAATGCGCGTGAATATTTTCGAAGAAACAGATCAAGAAATTGAGAGATGGGCAATGTCATTGTCAGAGGATAGACTAAGTGATTTATTGCAGAGATTTGAATTGGTAATTGACACGAGTAGATACAGTAATGTTGGTAGATTAATTAGGCGTTTGCGCGGTGATTACACTGCGTATGATTTTGTTGTGACGAATGAGCCTAGCGATATCGCGATGTCGAGAAGAGACGCAACTTTTCAGAAGATTATTTTGAGAGAAGAGAATTTATCAAATGAGACGAAGTCAACGACATGGGTACGATTGAGGTTACCGACGACGTTAGAATCAGAAGCATCAGTTTTAGATGATAATGAAGAACAAGATGAAGAGACGTTAGATGACATTTTCCAGATACTCAGGAATAATGATCTAGAGTCGACCAGAGTTTCTAGTGAGGAAGAAGTTGACGTTTCGGGAGTACATCCTATGGTTACAGTAGCGGATGTGCATACGGAAGCTGAAGAAATTGTAGATCTTCAACAGCGAAACGCTTGCACTAATATTGGTGTCGATAAAGATCAAGTTGACTTTGCAGATACAAAAAGAATTAGCTGAACAGCGCGAGTTGGCCAAAACCTCAGAGGCCAGATGGAATGCGTATGCTGCTGGAATGGAAAGATCCATGGTTGAGCTGAGCGGCTATTACTGCAAATTAAAAGAAGACTTTGAGAAGTTCCAAGTTCAATTCAGAGATACGTTTGTTGTGCATAGAGAACCTGATGCTCATAGTACGAAGTTGAACCCGAATGCGACAAGATTTGTGTCCGGTCATACAATTCAGAAGGCTGGAACGAGTGAATTACCATTAAGTGCAGAACCCCAAGGTGTGTCTCGGAGGGGGGGGGGGAGAATCAGCTGCTTCAACAAGTAGAGCAGTTGGAGAATATTCATCTTTTGCAAGATCAGTGTACCGTGATGTTGGTAAGATTGCTAGAGATTGGAAAATTCAATTTGATGGTAGCAAGGAAAGTTGTATCGAGGAATTTATTCAGAAAATGAATGAATGTAGAGCGTCATCGCATTTAGATGATACGGATTCATTGAATGCGTTACTCCATGTTATGACGGATGGAGCGTTGATCTGGTGTCGGCAAATGCGTCAGACGTGGAAAACTTGGAAAGATTTTTGCTGTGATGCTAGGAAAAGCTATGGTATGGATCAAGATATACAGATGAGGTTGTTAGCGGAAGCGCAAGCGCGTACACAAGGAGGAGATGAGCCATTACGTGATCACATCATGGCGATGCTAGCGATCATGAGTAGTTTGGACGATCCGCCGGAGGTTGTTGTACAACTGAAAATGATTTACGACAATATGCTAGCGGGAATTAGAATGCAAATTCCTCAGGCACAGGTGAAGAATATCGGAGATCTTATTACATTAGCTAGGAATGCTGAGAAGTTAATTTATGATAAGCATCATTATAAGCCTCCTCCTTCACCTAACAGATGTTTATTGCCGAAATTGGCCTATAAAGGAACATATGTCAAGAATATTGGGGAGAAGACGAAGAGCGTAACCGCTGTCTCGTCAGTAGCAGAACCTGCTAATTTACGTGAGGCTGTAAGGTCGTTGCAGGAGGCTATTGCTGAGTTAAGCTTACCTCCAGCTGCCAAGTCAAAAGGTCATGGAGGAAAGAAATCTAATTCCAAAGGAGCGAGGTCGCAGACCCAGACTACGACTACAGTATCGGACAGCACAGCTGGGAAGATAAATGCTGTTTTAGAAGAAAAGAAGAGTGCTCCTAGACAGCCACGAAGTGAGCATAATAAAGATCAGGACTCCTGGGGTCCTTGCAAACCATTTGTGAGGTGTTATGGCTGCGGATGGCCTCGACACACCACGAAAACTTGTCCGGAGTGCTCTCAGAAGAAGAACTCTCGGAATAAATTGTCTGAAGGTAAGAAGACTTCAGAAAACTCGGGAAACGAGAATGGGAGCAAGTAGTTCAGGCCCCTACTTCTCCTAAGATTGTGGCGGCCTCCCAAGAAACAAGTCAGGCTACTGAAGAAGCAGTGATGCCTGTTACAGTATTTGATCCATCCAATGTTGACTGCAGTCGCTGGTGGATGCCAGTGGTCATTGGTGATTTTCATTTACGAGCACTTTGTGACTCGGGAGCTGCGCGTACCGCTTTAGGTCCGATTGGATTACAGATAGCTTGAGCGCTGAAAAAAGCTATTGTTCCTTATACTGGACCAGGTGCGAAACTCGCTGATGGACAGCTCGTGCCGATTTACAGTTATGTACAATTGCCGTTCAGTGTTAGACCAATCGCGAATTTTAAATGTTATGATTTTAAGTGCACTCGATTCCGAATGTATACTCGGAACAGATTTTATGCGAGCATTTAACGCGATTCTTTTACCTAGAGAGAATAGATTACAAATAGAAGGTGTCACCGAATCAGTTCCTCTAGAAGTTTCTGCTCTCTCAGAAGGAGTAGCAAGCCGATGTAACCTCAGAACAGCGAAAACGCCTACAAGAGCTGTTAGACAGTTGGCTTCCAGCTGGGGAAGTACCGTTGGGGTGTACACATCTGATCCAGCACAGTATTGATGTGGGGTCTGCGAGACCAATTAAACAACGTTATTATCCAGTGTCAAAGAAGATTGAGGAAGAGATGCATGCTCAAGTGCTAAAGATGTTGGACGCGGGAATCATACGCCGTTCTAACAGCAGCTGGTCAAGCCCCGTAGTCATGGTCCGCAAATCGGATGGTACCTACCGATTCTGCGTTGACTATCGGAAGCTTAATGCTGTTACAACCGCGAGCGCGTATCCGTTGCCATACATGGATACCATCTTGAGTAAGCTTCAGTAGGCGAGATATATTTGTACAATTGACCTCAGTGCAGCATACCACCAGATACCAATGAAGGAAGAAGATATCCATTTATCTGCATTTACTGTATCTGGGTTGGGTTTGTTTGAATTCACCCGTCTACCTTATGGTGTAGTAGGCGGGCCTGCAACTTTTCAAATGCTGAGTGACCGGCTCATTGGACCTGAATTAGAGCCGTACGCCTTTTCCTACTTGGATGACATTATCATCACAACCGAGACTTTCGATGAGCATCTGCATTGGTTAGATGTAGTTCTGAAGCGAATCGCGGAAGCTGGGTTGACGATTAACCGAGGTAAGAGCAAGTTTTGCTGTGACGAAGTTAAATATTTAGGCGTCATTGTGAATGGTGAGGGATTTCGTCCAGATCCTCGGAAAGTTGCACCGATTCTGGAGTATCCGGTTCCGAATACTCTGACCAAATTGAAGAGATTCATGGGAATAGTTTCCTGGTACCGGAAGTTTTTGGATCGGTTGAGCGATGTCGCGGAGCCGTTGAATCTAGTGCTACGTGGCAAAGCAAAATTCACTTGGAGTGTAGAGCAACAGGACGCGTTTGAGCAAGTGAAAACAATACTTGCGACAGCGCCTATGTTACACAGACCATCGTTTGATCATCAATTTATTATCAAAACTGATGCGAGCGACAGCGGCATTGGTGCGGTACTCATGCAAGAAATAGATGAAAAGGATTACGTCTTGTCTTATGCGAGTCGCACTTTAACCTCTGCGGAGCGTAATTATTCAGTCACCAAGAGGGAATGTCTTGCCGTTCTCTGGGCAATTAAGAAATTTCGTGCATATGTGGAGGGTTATCATTTTAAAGTAGTTACAGATCACTCAAGTTTAAAATGGCTTTGTAATCTACGTAACCCTAATGGTCGATTAGCTCGATGGGCATTGGAGTTGCAGTCATATGACTATGAGATTGAATATCGACCTGGCAAAGAAAATTTTGTCCCAGATGCGTTATCGCGGATGTTTGAAGAAGATGATTTAGATGAACAACGAATTGCATCTTTAAAAGACATTCAACAAACCATTAAAGATCAGTGGTACGTACAGATGTATCAGCAAACTTTAGAAAAGCCTCACGAGCTTCCAGATTGGAAGATTGTTGCTGGTAAGTTGTATCATTACAAGCCTGAACCAATTCTAGAAGACGTTTTAGAAGATATGGATGCTTGAAAGCTGGTCGTGTCCAGAGACAAAATATTGCAAATACTTCGTGAATCGCATTGCGAGCCCACGTCCGGACATTTGGGTCGTCGGAAGACGTATGAGCGAGTCGCAAGATATTTTTACTGGAAGCGAATGTATAAAGATGTTCAGAAATTTGTGAAGTCATGCACTGTGTGTCAACAGTCTAAAGTGGAACAGCTGTTACCTGCTGGCACCATGAAAGAGAAGAAACTCCTTGGTCCATGGGAAGTTATAGCTGGGGATATGATGGGTCCATTTCCTAGATCTAAGAATGGATATACCTATTTGCTGATCCTGTTAGATGTTTTTACTTGGTGGATTGAAGTGATACCTTTGCGTAAAGCTGACGGTATTAGTATTAAAAATGCTTTGAAAGAGCGTGTGTTTTTAAGATTTGGTACTCCGGAAATATTTCTGGCAGATAATGGTACGGCATTTCGTAACAAGGTTATGAAAAAGTTCTTGACAGAAAGCAGCGTTGAGCATCAGATGATATCGCCATATCACGCACAGGCGAATCCGGTTGAGCGTGTAAATCGAACGTTCAAAACGATAATCACTGCTTTTATTGAGGAGGATCATAAGCTCTGGGATAAGTATTTGCCCGAGTTAACCTTTGCATATAATACTTCTGTGCAAGAGTCTACAGGAGTTAGTCCAGCTTTCCTAAACATGGGAAGAAACCCTGCGCCACCGCTTAGTACCAGGCGGAAAGAAGAAAAAGCTGCTAGAGAGGAAGCTCAGAGGATCGCAGTGAAGAATTGGGAAGAGCGAATGTGTAGATTTGCAATTAGATGTTGAGAAGAATATTGAACGTGCATCGCAAAAGCAGGCACAATATTACAACGCGAAACGCAGGCAAGTTACATTTAATATCGGTGACTTGGTCTGGAAGCGTAATCGCATTCTATCGTCTGCAATTCAAGGCATTAATGCTAAACTTGCACCGAAATTTGCTGGTCCGTTCAAGGTTACTGCTAGAATTGGACGAGATGTTTATTCAATGATTAATGAGCAAGGAGAATGCTTTGAGAAGCTACATGTTGTCGACATCAAACCGTATGTTCAAGGAGAAGATACTGCGTTTGCTGAAGATCAAGGTGAAAATGAAAACTCTATTGATGCTTCTGAGGTAGAAGACGGTGATCCTGTAGAAGAGGATGTTTCCATCACCAAGGAAGCGACCGTTAGCGAAGAGAATAAATGTGAGGGGCGAAATATTGCGCTGAGTGAAAACGTGGATGTTCCACGTAAGCGTGGTAGGCCGCGTAAAGCCCGAATCGTCGTTTCTCGTGATACGAGGGCTCCTGGGGGGGGGGGGGGGAAGCGACTCTCGCAGAGTCTGACGCGTCTGAAACTGAAAATAGAGGTTCACAGGTACTTCATGCGAAACGCGGTCGACCGAAAGGTTCTAGTAAACAGCGAGAACCGCAAGTTGAGTTGTCTCCAAGACGTACGCGATCAAATAGGGCGAATGTTTAGGATAGAATAGGGTAATAGGTGTGAGAACCCCTGTATTTGGCTGACAACAATCATCGTTTACCATAGGACCATGAGCGACAGCGCAGACCAGAAGCAGTTGGTGCCTTATCGTCGGCAGCCGAGGGTAGTGGTGCTGCCTCCGGTTTCGGAGAAACCAATCCCGCTTCCGTCAAGTTCAGGGGAGGTTCTTGAACCTGTATTTCCGTCATCGGGGGGACCGACTGTGGACGACCCGGTTCTTCGTCTCGTGAGGGTAGAGGAGAGATGGGTGGTGGTGAAGGCGGAGCTGGACGAGGCTCGACGGCTCCGTGAGGAGTACCGGAGGAAGGCTCAGGGGGCCTTCGCCCAGCTCGATTTTTTCCTCTCCCAAAACGGGGCGGAGGGCAGGGAAGTGGTGGGGAGTTACCCGAGGATGGTGGCGGAGGAGAGAGAAGCGGAGGCCGCCCGGGATGAAAAGGCTCGACAGCTGAAGGAGGAGCGTTTGGCCAGGCTGGCTAATGAGCAGAGGAGAGATGCTGCGAAGGCTCGGATTCAGAAGGAGTTGGAAGAGCTTCGTCAGGCCAACCTGGAGGCGGCAAGACTTAAGCGGAAACGTGCCCCTATTTGCTATGTCTGTGGGTTACCAGGGGTAGAGCGTGGACGCGAGTGTCCTCGTCGGCATTTACATGCTCAAAAGCCTCGGTAGGCTGAAAGTGCGATTACGCTCAAGGCGTATTTGAAAAGTTTTTTTTTAATATACTTTTGTAAAAAAGAAAGCTGATAGTGTTTTTATTTATTTAGCCCTTATGAAAAGTTTGATTTGTTTTTTTTCCTTGCAATTAAGTTTGTTTTTTTTGCATGTGTTTGAGTTGAAACGCTTTATTTTGAAATTTTATTTTCTTTTGTTTTTATTTTGCAAAGAAATGCTTTATTATTTTATTATTTTATCCTCTCGGTCGTTTTTGCATGCTGGTGAGAGCATTGGAGAGCTGGTACGCTGTAAAAGCTAGCCAGCGTCTGGAAGGGGGGCATGTGACGAGTATCGTCACGCCGCATGCATATTTTATTCTAATACATATGTTTTTATATATTTGCATGTGAGTTGACTTTTCAGATGTTCCCGCGCACCAAAGTTGTACGAGAGTTGATGTGTTGCTGAACGCGTCGCCTGGTGAGAGAGTGCGTGTGAGAGAGAAGCTTGTAACGTTAGGTTAGACGTTAGATTCGATTCGAGCATCGAGCGCGCGTGTCGTATATCAGGAGAGCGTCTACTCCAGCGATAGGATTATTCGTTGCTATTATTTATTGTACAACAATTGCGATTACGCGTGTGAGTGGAGAGATACTCTACACCGTTGGGAGAGCCTACTGTTTACCAGCTAGCTGGACCGAAGCGAGACCGCAGTTTTAGGCTGATTGTCGTGTTAGCGTTCTCCGCATTATTTCTGTAAGTATCAGCTTCTCTCTTTCACTCTCACCAGCGCGTTCAACAATATTAGCTTTCTAGTAACCGTGAGATTGCGTGCTAACGAAGCACACTTGTACGTTTATTCTGTTGTAATTCTCTGATTTAATTGACATAATATATGCAATAGCCTTTTACCTAACGTCACGTGTGTATTTCATTTGTGAGTTTATGGTTTTCCCTGTTCCCCTTTCTCTAAAACCCACGGAGAATCAAAGTAGAATAATCTACATTTAACGCGGACAATCCCCGTTACAATTTATACATATGGAATGAAATTGTTTCATACAAGATAATTTCAATATCGCTAACATTCAATTGACCGTTACATATACTATATTTTTTACAATAATATGCAATTCTTTCCTGAAGATTTATCAAAACATCATCATCGATTAAATTAACATATTTTTTTGCAATATCTAATGTATAGTTAACTAAATTCGACTTAATCATTTCGTTTTTACTTTTAATTAGAATAAATTCTGCAAGCGCCCTTACAACATCACTGACAGTACAATCTATTGCATCTAAACTGTCAAGGCGTAAATCAACACATTTTGAAGCATACTTTTTTAAACACTGAAATGTTATCGCATCCAACACAATAGAACGATGTGATGTTCTTGGTTGCTCTTCGATCTCGATAAATTTACATAGATTATCGTTTGTGAATTATTCCATGAATTATTCTGTGTTTTCCATGAATTATTCTGTGTTTTAGAAAATTGATATCTCCAGAAAAATATCTATCTATTTCACTGTATGTAGCCTTAAACTCTTTCCAACTATCGTATGAGAAAGCTACACCAATAAAGTCAGAATCCAGTAATCTTACTACCGGTTTATAGGTAACATCATCCAAAGAATTGTATTCTAACCCGACGATAACCTTTTTTGAATAAGATTTATCTAGGGTGTACAATGTACAAAGTAACTGTGGATGACTAATTGTCGATGATATTTCTGATTGAGCCATTTTAAAAGCTCTATATGAATATGTGCGAATCAACCGTCAAAGTAATTCTTGCGAGGCAACTTACAAAAGTAACGGCCGAGTGATAACTGACAATGCTTCACCCATCACAATCTCTTAATATACGATTTTGATGAGTGGTGGTGGTGACTGCCGTATGTTGAGGTGGGGGGATCGAAAAGATTGAACAACGAACTAAGCATTCTCGGGAAAAAACATCGTACCATACAATCTCCTGTTACAGTAATGCCATTTTAGATGGGCAAGAGTTTTGCAAATATCTGACAATGCAACCACCACTCCCAATGAAATTCTTGTCAGCTCTTTTCTCGCAACGTACATACCGTCTTACAGTGTCATCATTTTTTTGCAGATCGGTAGAAAAATTATCAAGAAATTTATCGAAACGTAATCCTTCACTCATATAACGCAAAAACATAATACAATACTGTCCACACACATCGGAAGAGTCGCTCTGTAACCGAACATTATTCCAACGAAGTTGTTTACAATTTTTTCGTAGACGGTTAATATGATCGGGTATAAATGGAGGCATTCCGAAACTATCGAAATAATATGCTTTACAAGATTTATCGACATATATAGCGACCCAGTGCATACCAGATTTTGTATGGTCATCCGTATTGACAATAAAAGCTGTCTGTTTCGTCCACATTTTGGGTATTTGATGGGCTGGAAATACTCCGATAGTATGCGAACGGATTTTCATCAAATTCCCTAATATCTGAAGATTGTCCATTGCAATGTATATTTATATTTATATTCTTTTGAAAGGTACACATAGATAATCATGATTTTAGTTTATAAGCGTTATTCAAAGCACATGGATATGTTTTATAGACTGGTTGAAGAGTATGATGCAAACAGTAAACATCCGACTGTAATATATCGAAAGATGGACAGTTTTGGTCATGCTCAAGATTAAAAATTTGTTGTGAAATAATTTTATGTAGCACAATCAATTTATCACTACCTCTGACATAGATTTTTCCAACATCTTTTGAAAGTTCTTTTAAAAATTTTTTCACACTTTTCCAAGAGCCGTCACCTTCAAAGTAATTAAGTCTGTGATGGTGTTTAGTTAACCAAAAGTTCTGTCTTTGTGTATCTTCGGTAAGATATTGAACCGGTATTGATGATGCTAATACCCAATGGGCAATGAAGTTATTGTTAACACCCACTATAGCTATTTCTTTCGGTATATATTGATAATTTTTACTCTTAAAGAATTGAATATCAATGATTACGTCCATGACTCGTAAAACATATTATAAGTAGTGGTATTCATGAGAGACTGTTCTCGGTGATATTATCAATACGCTTTTATAAATATATTGTGGAAGAATGTAGTGACATCTGTACGTTGAATTTATTAACTGCTAAAATCGACAATGACTTGACCAGACGAATCAATTTCCAAAATATTTTCGTACTCTGCATATAATATACAATTGACAGTATCTTTTAAAGACTCACTAAAACGTACTTCTTACACTACCGTGTTTAATCAAATTCCAATGACCACTATCATTAGCTGATAAATCGGGTGTTAAGTCAAATGCAAATAGACAGTAACCCTTTGGGTAGGAACCACAAGTTATTTGATTACCTTCATTGAGAAAGTGTATTCCTGTACCTGAAAATAGGGTGTAATAGGCGTTTATGTATAGATTTTGTTTTGTAAAATCTGTTTGCAAAGGTTGAGATGGTATTCGCACACCATCAACGTACAAACATAAAAAATTGATATTAAAGTGTTCAAAATTGAATGGGTTAAGTAATCGAGAGCCGTTAAAAGCTTTATTATTAATAAAACGAATGATAATTCTCATCGGCAGCTGACCCAGTATAATGTTGTTCAAAGTTTCACCATGTGTACCACTGTGCATAGTAACAGCCTTACCCTCTACTCTTGTTAAAGGATATTTAGCTGTTGTTTTCGAGAGTGATTGCGCATGTGCTAGTAGTATCCTAGGACTAATTTTCACACGTCTCACTAGAAGATTTGCCTCTTCTAGATGTACCGAAGCATATTCTGCTCTATCCATTAGGCAAAAATTGTCTCGAGATTTCACTAAACGTACTCTAACTTAAACTCCATTAAGAAGTTTCTCTTGATTGAATACGTCCGAGTGAAGGTGTCCAATCAGATCAATCGGTTTGTTATAACCTAATAACTTTCTTCTTTCAACAAGATCATTATTTTCCCCTTCCAGATCATTCATAGCTCCAGCAGTATCGTTAAACCATAGCACTGTAGATAGATGAGAGGCTTTTACAGCTAGTCCGTAATTTAAGAGTGTTTCGATGTACGCTCGATAAGCATAGGCATTGGTAGGTGGGAATACAGGTTTCTGATTAAAAAATACATCTACTTGATTAAATAATGAATGCATAAAATTATTTACGGGTCCTACGTTCTCTATAATCTTTTTGAACTGTGGTCTATCTGCCTCTTTGAAATCCTTTTCGACTGCTGTGGATTTTATATTTACACGGAGATTCAGCATGGTATGGGCAAGATCAATGTATTCGTCACTATTTCCAGGAATCACAAATTCTATAGGTGAGTCATCGGTTAAAGACGATATTGGTTTATACTGAACCCAGTGCGATCCTTTTATTGTAGTTTAGGTCGGTGGGATATCGAAAAGTAACAGTTCTGATTTTAAACATTCACATGAATGAGTGTGGAGGAATGTCATCTTTAATGATCAAAAATATCTCTAGTAGTCCTATTCTTTCGTTTTTTTTTGAACTCCTTTTTTTCTTTCCAATTGTCTTCCTCCTACTCTTCTTTTTCTTATTTGTTCTCCTTCTCTTCTTTGTTACACCTCTCTTTTTCACACGACCATTACTTCGAAGCTTTCTCTTTTTACCACGTACTGTTGCAGGAGCAGTGATCATTTGCAACTGAGCCGGAATACCGTAACGGCCTATTTTATATCCTGATCCCTCCATCAGCTTATCCAATTTTTCTTCTGCTTTTCTCTTCAGAACTTCGCCAGACTCTCTCATGCGATTGCGAAACGACTCTTTTGTTGGTGTATCACGGGACGCAACATTGGTCATAATATTAATACCTGTGCGTATAGCCTCTTTCCCCATGGCTCTTGCTCCCCGACTGATGAGCGGTAGAACTCGCCGAAATATACCGGCTAGGAATGAACCAATACCACCATGACTTTGGTAGGGGGAACCGATATAAACATGACCAACCCCACCAGTATAAGGATTTCTCTCACCTCTCCCACCATCTCTGTACCCATTACCAATTTGATAATTGAAATATTCTTCGTAACGATTCATCTAGTCCACTTTTTTGAAATTAAGTGTCACTGTCAGTGTTCCGTTGTCGAATGGTATCGGTTGTCCACACTGATCTCTTATATCTATTTCAATCGTCTGAAATAAGTTGAATAAGAGTGGTATGTACATAGGCGGAGAGAAACTTTTAATTCATGTAATACCATATTCATAATTATCGGTATTGATCGATACTCTCTTAATAATCGCGACTGAACATCACCTGTCACATATGGTTCACAGAGGTCGCTGTAGGTCATGAGCATAGATGATAATGCATTAGAAATTTGGGCAGGTCTAACGCTTTTTAAATTAGTTATGGGACCAATAAAAAACAGTCGAATTGATTTCCCATCACTTATTTCAAACCCAAGAATTTTTTGTATTTTTTTGGGTAAACAAAGCTCGTGATTGAATCCAGAACAGGTGGTGTCTGTGCAGAGTCTGTTGACCGTCATATAACCACCACGTTCAACTGTTACTTTCAAATGACCACTCATACATTCTAGACTATTTATTTCCTCAGCTAAAGTGAAAATGTCTTTATAATTTCCTGGACAAATCAATGATTCAGCAAATGTAATATCTGGCCTTGATGGGCTTACATCGAGTATGGTGGGGGTACCGCGTTTTACGGAAATTTTTCTTTCTTCTTCATCAGATGTCACGTGTTGAAACGTTAGCGGAATTTGAGCCTCGGTGACAGCGACTTTCCAAGAACCGCGTAACCTGATCTGTTGTGGTAGCTGCGTCACATAATGCGTTGTAGTATTTTCCGAGAAGTAATGCATACTGCTGTTGCTAAGTAAAATAATATAATACTAATCCTTCATTTTTGAGAAATCCAGTTAGCCTTGACCAAAGAGTTGAATTTTTCAGGATAACCTTTCCAACTGACGAAATATTCCTTTGAGCGTCCGTTGCCTTTGATTCGTAAAACTTTTTCTATTTCAAACGGTACTGCGGATAGATTCTTTCTGACTCTACTTAACTCCTCTGCATAAAAATATCCATCGATATCCTCACCAGATAGATCTTGCAGTATATAAACGGGTGGTTGACGTGTCAAAGACCGCTCTCATATCCCTTGTCAAAGACGTTTCGTGCACGACTAACTCGTACCAGTTCACCAATTTTGAACTTGGGTTTGAAAACTATTCCATTAAGTTTATTATAGCGCTGTTGCAAATTTTTTCGGGCTTTGGCAACATTGTACAGTGTGACAGATGCAGGTATCATTTTTGTTGCAGTGTCTTTACTATGGTTATACGCCTCAATAATTTTTTGTAGTACATCAATGTATCTTCGTGTATTTTTGTGAGTGAAATACCGCCATATTCTTTCCTGAATGGTGCGTATTAATCTCTCTGCTATAGCTGCTTTTGTATCGGGACTACGTGCTACTCTGTGTTGAATATCGTTATTCTGTAAAAATTGTTGTGTCTCACGACCAACAAATTCTTTCCCCTTATCCGTTTGAAGACATATTGGTTTACACCCACTGCTTCTCGATAATACACGTGAAAAGGCCTCGGCGATGTTTTTACAAGTTTTCTCCTTGATTGGTTCTAACCAACTATATTTACTAACAACAAGTATACTAACAACAATAAGTACTAACAACAATAACAGTGAGAATGTAACTGTAACCATCGTTGTAAGTTTTCAATGATCTCAAATCCATCGAATCAGCCTCCCATACATCATCTAAATTTTGTACATTATAACTACGTCTTGTAAACCGGTGTCTAATAGATCTGTGTAGATTGTACGCATCTTGACTTTCGAGCCATTCTACAACACTTTGTTTAGTAAATTTCTTTCCTGTCTTCTTTTTATTATTTTTTTTACTTAAAGCATGAAAAAGATTATCAACGGTAGTGTAAGCAGCAGAATGTGGTAATGCATAATATATTTTCTCAAAAGTATTTATTTTTTGATTCATGTTTTTTCTTACTCTTCTTCTCTTTTGTCACTTTAGATAATTTATTTTTCTCTTTCAGTTCTTTAACTTTCTTCTTATTATCCACGATGTCAGATTTTTTGTACGCCTTTTTGGAGCTCGTTTTTCGTATTGCTTTCTTAATCCGTGAAAAACAATTTTTCAAAAGTTATCTTGCTCACCATACAACAAGCTGTCATCATCGCCACTGTTCGCTCGTCTGCAGGTGTTTCATTAGCGAGCATGCGCGAAAATGCATATTCGGCTAATACACGATCAGCTCTACGTCGGTCACCATTCTTATCGTTGTAGATAATATCATGCTGACGACATGCTTCATCCAAAGGATTTATACCGACTTCGCCACGTTCAATACGTTCGGCTAATTTTGTACCAGGTCCACAAAATTTGTATCCAGGAACATGCATTTCAAACGGTAAGAGATTGATCAATTCATCCAGAGCACTATTTTTTAATAGTTTTTCTTCCTTTTTTGCTTCCTCTTTGTTATGTTCAGACTCTTGTCGAAGCTGCCACTCAGTCGCTGCCATTTTTTAATTTCAGAACCGCTCACACCCAATTTTCTCTTCTTTTCCCCACCTTTGTTAGGTGTTACTTGTCGTTTATGTGATTGTGATGCTCGGCTCGTATCTGGATCCTCGTCGTCTTCGATATCTGCATCACTACTAGTCACACCAGGCGAAGATTTACTTGCCCGACTGGTGTTTGAGCGGGGCGTTTTATATTGATCAGTAAGGCCATCTGGCGTAGAGCTCTGAAGCGGTACGACATTACTGAATGTACCAGTAACGGTGTTGAAAACACGTTTATCACTGCTATTTTCCATACTTTTCCAAACACGAGGATTACCGATGTATTCGTGAGGTACGAATGATTCACGAAGACCTATAGCAAATTGTGTATGCCCATTGGGTGGTGTTCCTTTTCTTTTTCTGACAGCGTCATTTACTAGGTCGATCATGTTGGCACCACTTATCCTTGTACCACCTATTGTTACGGTACCATTTGCATCCCAAACAATTTTACCACTTACTCGTAACTTACGTAGCAACCGTCCAGCCTTAATTTTCAAATTATTGGGTACGGTGTCAACAATACTTGCATCGATTTGATCCTCTAACTCGATTCGTTGAGTTTCGTCGTCGTCGTCAGAAGTACTTTGAAGGGAATGATTCTTTTTATCCTTATCTTCTTCGTTTTCTTTTATCTTTTTAATAGAATCATGATTATTAATATCCTTAAAATGAAGATATCGTTGAAGTACACGACGGTATTGTGACCATTTTTCTTGTTCGCTTTTGCAAGTAGACGAATTTAGTATATTACTCATTTCAGCATCCAATCTACTCGTCACAGTGCCAGGAGTCTGAACAGTTTTTAATATCGAAACATCAGCACCATTAATACTGTTAGTGAGGACACTTTGAAGACGTTCAATGTTCTCATGTGGTACAAGTACCATCTTTCTAGTGTGCTCCATAATTATTTACTAATAATATTTGCTAAGAGTGTACCGATGATAGGTGCTAATAAAGCTGGTAAGAAACCACCACGTTGCACAATAATTTTTTTCTTTTTCGATAAACTAATACGAGACTGTGCTAATTTACGCAGAGTTTTTGCATGTCTTCGTAAGCGTGATTTGTGTGTCTTTTCCAGAGGTACATTACCAATCAACACGTTTAGAGCACACTCACAAATATGACGCACTAGTTTCAAATCAGCCGTCTGCAATAGAGCTTTTCTCTGTTTGTTATTCAAATGAAATAGTGCTTTTAAAATAATAGCATCCTTGCGGTTGAAAAGTTGACTATTAGACTTAGAACCCATCACAGGGTTATGGTTGGAACAAGATTTAATGTGTCGCCACCTTTTATTTTTTTATTACGTGGTACGTAAATATAAGCATAAGTTGTCATATATCGCATAAGTTGTCATCTGGAAATATACTGGTACGATATCTACAATTATCTGGTGTATCCTGTTTTAAATCCAGTAGAAGATACCCATATGGTTTTGATGTAGCGTCCCAATAAGCCTCTTGCAAAACTCGTGGATCCTCAGGACACAAGATTATGTATTGATTGTACAGATTATGTAATGATCAGTCAACTAGTTTAGATGTATTCTAACGCCCTCTATGGTTTACAAGTAAAATTATGCATAAAATAATAATAATTAATGACGGGTAATAACTAGAAAAACTAAAAAATTCAAATTGTGACAATAGCATTTATTGAAAATTATTACATTGTTTATTTTTACAAGTAACTGTACAATTATTATACCACTATATACATTACAATAATTTTTAAGCTGTGGTAAATTCGACACCACTTTTTTTACCTTTATAATGTATAAATAATTTTAACTTATTCGCTTTGTCACACATATCGTCAAACAATTTAGTATCTTTTATCATGGCTGCGCTTACACGAGACGGTAGAAAAATTTGGAATTCATTCTCCAGTATGGCGACAATCTTGGGACCATAAGGAGTAGTCACTTGATTGAACGCTGTTATCATGTGGTGTCGATCGACCTCCAATTCGGCCACCTTCCTCGTTGGAAGATACCCACCACTGGCGATTTTATTAAGACCGTCTAAATCCATCTAAAAAATGTCGAGTATGATTTTAGCGTTACAAGTAAATTATTTTGAAATAATGAAATGAATAATATATATACTTTCTATTACGTGTAGAAAAAATCCTTTTTATAACGGTTAATATAACTCTTGATACGAAATACTACTTTATTCTTAAGCGCTCTTGCTCGGGTCTTATATATGAATTCCTTTCCTGCGTTACTCCCACCACTAGTGCCACCACCACTACAATATAACGCCTACAAAATGATGTAGAACCAATGAACACATAGTAGAGATATCTCTGACCAATCAGTTTTATCATTGGTGGGGTAAGAGCAGTCAACGATTCTCCCTCTCCGAATGTAGTACTCATGTAAAAGTTAAATAATTAGGAGAAAAAGACACGTACAGTTGAGGTTACAGTTTGTCGACAAATAGCACACTTTGTCATTTTGGTAGCACATTTTAAACAAGCCAGTATATGTCCACATGGTAAGAACACTACTTGTAACTCTTTATTACAGCATATTTTACAAATATGCACATCATTGATAGTTTTCTTTTTTCATCTGTTTCTTGAATATTTTCTTGGTTTGTCTGAGTTTGATAGTTATATGGACCACAAACATCTCCATCACGTTGTGCAGGTGTTAAATTTGTGCGTGCGTCAATCGGCACGTTACCACAAGGTAATTTACGAATAAACCGACATCGACCACCCCACCGTTGATGCTCCACCATAGGATCGTCACCTTCTTCCCATCGGCAGATTTCCGTCGAACATTCAAAACATCTTACTCTATCAATTTGTTTTGTAAAATAAAATCCTGCAGCTGCGAGATCCACTGGATGTACATGTTCCGAGGGCCAGTTTTCAAAACTTTGCAATCTTTGTTCTTCAAATCTATATGCCATTTTTCGTATTTTTAATGCGTTAAACAATCAAACAATTTTAATAAAAACGTGCAACACGCGTGATTCGATGTATACTGCTCCTTAAGTACTGCTCCGATGTGAGGTGTATATAGTGGGGGAGTATCAAGACATATAGCTATTACATTTTTGCTGATGTTGCAACTACAAGAGTGTTTAACTTGTCAGCTACTCTACGGTTACGTCATTCTTATAACCATATGGGTAGCTTTTGTCTAAAGCTACGAATCTTCTCTTACTGTACACAGGCTTACACGTTTTTGTCTCGTTTTGAGTTATTACATCGTGGAATTTTGTTCTACGAATAGCAGTATTCGTTAATATTATTTCAGCATTTGATGAAATGATCATTTTTCGAATTGATTCAAAATTTATTTGCTGATTATTCTTGTAATTTAGACGTATACCTTTGACCTTACACACACTTCCTTCTTCACCATTTACTTTCCTATATTTATAGGCATAAAATTTTGGGCCAGTTGACAAAAAGGTTGTTATACAAGTACCAGGACCTTTTTTTGCCAACTCATCTGTGAGACTACCAAGTGATGTGCCAATCGGCAGGTCGTATTGTCCAAGTATTCGAAAAGCTTAAGACGCGCTTGTACTGCTGTAAATGCAGCAGGAACTACGCTAGCGATTGATGATGTAATGGCTTCACCTATGTAACGCAAATTAGTATACATGATGTTATCGTACAGGTAAAATGCGATTAATCTCAATCTCAGCACTGGTGAGTAAACCCATTAAAGTCTCTGCATTCTTCACTACCGATATTTTTGATAAATTTTCTCGTTGACCAAATTTTACCCACAAAGAATTCAAACGCAGTTTCGCCACAGACCGTAATCCTGAGTTTGAACATATTTGATCCTTATTCAGACTTACACCTTCGTTGTCTTTTAACTCTTTTACGTAAAGATCCTTATCTTCATCTGTGACACATTCTGGTGGATACCCGGATGCTGCAAACTTTTGAGTAAAAAATTCACTTCTATAATCCTATAATAATAAATATAATATAACACACCTTCTTCATCAGCTGTAAAAGTTCGATCGCTATCACTACTACTGATACTAATTCGTCTATGTGAACGTTTTCTAGAAATAGTTATAGGTGATTCTGGCGTGGTCTGGACCTCTCTAGATGTCGATGGTTGAGGTTCCAAATCAGTTGATGTTTCTTCCCCATTTAAATAAGATGTTATAAAAACGCACTTAATACTTACGGCTGGATGATGATGTAGGATGTTGCTCGCATATTAGTATGAATGCGTCACCCTCAATATCACCCATCATCGTATTAATCACTATAAAAAAGGGTTGGTCAAAGATATACAAAGATTTTAACATAATCGAAAACAATTAATAAATCAATACTTACATTGACGACGAAGCATGATACGGGCCAGAGGATGGTTGTCATCATTGCGTTGTCTTACAGCACGTAAAGCAATCGATAATACATATGGATTTTTGAATAGACCCTGTGTATACATGTAGTATATTGTGTCTATTCTACAATGTAACAGAAGAAAGTGCAGCTTTTTACACGAAATCTCCTTCGGCAATTGTGACAGGTTAGAAGACCATACAGCTCCACACATTGTGCGAATATTACTAAATGTGACACACACGCTCTGATCATCGTTGATCGTAAGGTATTTTAACAGACTGTATGGACAACTGATGAACATCTACTGTATTGCAGCTCCTTAAATACTGCTCTGACACGAACTATGTGATAGGAGATAGCTGTGTCAAATGCTGATACAGTCAACAGAATGTAGCTTGACGGGCGTTTATATGATCAAGCATTACTCCGAACAAATCTGAGTGAACGTTTTTTAAAATATCGACATGACACGGATAATACGTATCATGTTTATGCTGTTGGAGAGACGTCGATGAAAAAGAGTAATATAGAATTACTTGTATTCATGCTTAAAAGAAACTTTGTCAGCAAAGTCAGCACCTCCGTATACGTGCTCACTGCAAGAACGCTTCTCTCCATAACAATAAGCAAAATTCAATTCTGTTAATCACATTATCACATATGTATATTTTTTCAATCATAAAATGTCGAGACTTCTTAGAATAATACTTCTTCATATGTGGATATAGTTTCACAGAGAGGTAAATTTCTTCGAATGACAAAGTCTTTATCAAAATCTTTGTCAGCGAGCATCAGCACCATAACAACGTATTCATGCGGTTCATATTACACAGTAAGCGTCGTGCGTCGGGCAGATTATCTGGAGAAGTCCTCAGTTGGAAAAATGATTTCAAACGACGAACACTCCGACAGCGCATCCGTCGTCGAAGACGATGCTATAGACCAGGGTGCCGCCGACGCGAACGCTGGTGCAACCGCTGTAGTGCCTCGTGAAAGTGCCTCGCTTGGACATATAAATGTGGTGCTGGAGCAGCGTTTACGGGTACGGTGCCGTCGACCGTATCCTGTTATGGGACTTGCTAAGGCCCATTGCATACGCGTCAGTGGAGCTATTGTTATGGACCGATCACTATAGATTATATTCATGGTTTCGTCAAACCTTTGATCGGACCATACAAGGTTATCATATCAAAAATGATAAGCCGTTCGCGTGGAAAAACCGCGAAAGCACGACGCTCAGATTAAAAGAAGGACATAAACCCTGTTTCGTGCTTTTATATCTGACACAAACAGAGTATTGTGTCCTAAAAAAAGAAAAATTACGGAAACGTGAGCGGCGAATAAAACGTCGCAATTAAAAATTTTTGAACGTTCAATAATAATGTAAATAATAGTGTAATATTAACGTAAATAATAGTGTAGTGTAGTTTATAATTTTAGTATATGATGCGGTATAATCTAAAAGTTCTCAAGGTGGAGATGGTGAGTTTCATTAAAAATAATTAAAATGTTTTAAGGGGTTATGACAGTGTTAAAACCTGAAAAAAAAGGAAAAATGATTAGTGCTGTAAAAAATAAATATATGTAGGCGCTCTAAAAACTACATTTTTCATTTAAAATCTAAGTATTATACATCACTTTTATGCATAAATAATATGCATAAAGTGAGTATAACATTTAAAACAATTAAAAGGAATTTATTACCAAAAATCATGATTTTAATCTCTTTCGTTTACTTGCCGCAGGTTTCTGAAGGAACCGTACCCTCAATCCTGATGAACCAGAGTGGAAAATTAATATACTTAATTATATATATATTCACAATATTAGTAATTATAGTGAATGTTACATATGTAAACATACGTAACATTCACTTTGAACTTATTTTTGACAGTTCTGCTCCACTTAGTTTGTGACCAGACTCTTTAGGAAGGTTTTC